>VWZU01019429.1:626895-663267 GCA_013397095.1 Sterrhoptilus dennistouni | reverse complement strand
CCCGCCCCCCCCCCCCCAGTCCAGAGTCTGGCTTAATGAGCTTTACTTTGAACATTAGAAAAACAGCTGCTATTTTGAGACATCAACAATGGCTATTGTGAGGGATTTTACAATAAATTTTAGCCCAACTCAAATTTTTAACAAAAAATACAATACTGAAGAAGAAACATATCTAGGTAAGCTGCTTTGACTAGTACAGTATGAAGTGACTAGTGAAAAAAGAATTTAATAAATAAACTGCATACATTTCCTTCCCCACAAAAGTAATTTTTAAAATGCACTATTTTCCAGGGATAGATGCAATAGAAGATTCAAAACCTAATTGTAAAAGTAATAATTTGTGTCATGAACTCATTTATTTTTTTCACAGTTCCAATTTCACTCACATTTTTGTTGCCACAACGTAAATGATGAACATGTTTGTAGCTGCCATTTTATCAGGTTATATATATACAGCTCACAGGATTGCTGCTCATTCGGGTGCACAGAAGACGCTTTTTGGAACAAATTACACAGCGTGGCTTTTGAGATGGTTGCTTGAGCCTAACTGTCAAGGGTTCACCTGTTTAAGAGGGCCTTTGATTGATATGGAAAGCTGAGGTGCTGCTGCTGAGTTGAGCTGGTCTGCAATGTCAGAATTATCTTCCATGGGCTAAAGGGTGACCTGCTGCTCCTGAAACTTTGTCATTTCCTCTCTTTGGAACACACAAGGGGAGAGCTGCAGTGCCCACCCTGCATTACCCCTCCTTTTGATCAGATGGCCTGGATAGCATGAGCTGCAAACCTAGCAAAATGATCATAAACCCAGGGACTTCAACACCCCAAAGGCTGCCCAAAACTGGTGGAGAAACAGGATTGTGACCATCAGCTTGAATAAAGAGTAACTGGGGATTGAAAAGAAAACTTTGGAAAGTTTTGGAGCCAACTTGAGAAGGAGCCTCAAGTCAACATGGAGTGTGTCTGTGGCCGGGTATCTGGGGAGGGCTTTGGGGTTTGTGTGCCCTGGAGGTGGCATGGGAAGGTGTGGAGGATCTGGACATGTTTATTAACACTTTACAAGTGTCCAGTGCTGTGCTGGGTCTTTTCTACTGCTGGTATAGACCCTGAATATCCAGGTCAAAGATTGCCAGCTATTTATGAGCTCTTAATAAGTCAATAAAACTTCTGATCTTGATTTGATTTAAACCACCTGAACTGAGAAGATTTTCCCTGTAACCATTGTGTATTTCAGTGGGATGTTCTGGGCTTTCGTAACTTCTGCTCTCATGTACGAGAAATTTCTTTTTCTTTCTCATAACTTTGCCTCCTTCTCATGTCCCAAAGTTCTGTGTTTGTTAAAGATGTTATAAAATTAGATTCTGGACTCTAGTGGAGCCAGGAAAGGTGTTTTTACTTCATTTCTTTTCCATGCCATCATTTTGTGAGCAAATACACCAAGATGGAATGATAAAACAGCCTTTGTACTAAGATCATTTATACGACTATACATACAATTTATGTATAATAAAAACCCTTATAAAACATGCTGAATAGTGGAATGTGGAAGATAAACAAACAAAAAAAAATCCACCCATACAAGTACAGGAATGCAGATTTTCTGTGTGATCCTGTCCCCTTCTCTCAGTACTTTTAAACTCAATTAGCAACTGAGGTATATTCCAGAGCCTTTAGTCCAACTGCGCTTTCTAAGGTGGAAAAAACAGTGCAAACCCCACTTTCTGTTGGGATCTATTTTTAAGTTTCTGGGTGCATTTTAGAGATCAGTGAGAGGTGCAGAAAGCCACTGCAGTTCTGCTTGCCTGTGACCTCATGCTGCAGCAAGGGCAGCAAATTACTTTCTCCAAGTGGGCTGCTTTGTCTGCTTTCTGAGCCATTTCTTTGAACTGCCTCCCATTAAAGAGAAAATACCATTTTGCTGCTTCAGATTTGCTGGAAGATTCATGTTAAACTGCAAAGAAGTTCCCGTCCATGCTCCTGTGATCAAGCTGTGTACAGTGAGTGGAACTGGTCTCTGCATGCAGTGGCAGTGCCAGCTTATTGCATCTCTCAGGTCCCAATTACTCTTTCAGGAGTGCTGCCTGCTATTATGAAGGCAATTTTTGCCCACAGATGCATTTTACGCAGTATGATCCACTTCTCCTACATGGTGAGCTCTATTGAGATTTCCCAAGCCTGCCTTTTCCTAAGACTTTTTCCAGGATTTTATGCTTTTGAAGAAATATCTCGATACTGTGCTGCAGGATGCTGAATATTCCCAATTATTCCTGCTTTTTAATCAAGTTTCTGCATTTCTGCCACTTTCAAAATCCATATTTCTGGATAACCACAAGCACCATGAGTTTAAAAGGGAGGGAGGATTTTCATGTTGTTAATGCATCGTGTGATTTGAAGGCATGTTGCCTTTGTGGGAGAAAAGACCAGAACCTTTTCCTATGCACTGGGCCATGAGAAAAGTGACAAATGCCAGTACTTCAAGACTCAAGAAAAGAAAGGATTTCTCTACCATGTTTAGAACATTGTGCAAAGCATCCTGCTTTGAAGAAATGTGATTAAGAGATGCTTGGTCCACCCTATCTACTCCTGGTTGGTGTGTCCTGGTGAAAATTGACCAACTGAGCAGTCTTCAAGAGGTAGAACAGGAAAGGTATTTTCTCTGCTTTCTGTTCCTGAAAGCAAGGTTGCAGTGATAAGGGGAAAATAATGAAAGCATACTAAAAAGTAAGAGGAGCTGGCATATAAAGCTTGGGCTACAAGTACAAATAATATTGCTCACACATTTGCATTTCACAATTCCCATGAAGAAACACGTGGTATTTCTTCATGCCATGGACTAATGCAGTAAACTTCCTTCTACTGTTGATTTTTATTTCAAAAGAGCCCGTGGGAAGGTGTTTTTATGTTTTCTGACAGCAGTAAAATTGAGTCAAATGTTTGATTCCAATATGGAATTCCTGCTGTCTATTAAGAATTAAGTAGAGAGCTGATTGTAGCACATTTATTTGTTAGAGTGAGATTTAAAAAGACATACCTCACAGTGTGATTCATTTATCTTAAATTAATTCTTTTTCCTCCACAGTGTAATCTTTTCAGGGAGAAATCTAACACAGTTTGAATGCACATTCTACTGTAGGGAAATAAAACATATAGGGGAACCAATGTAGTCATATCACATTTCCATCATTTTTCATCTGTTAACCTCAAATTTGTTGTAGTCCAGATCTACAAATGCTGCCATTCCTACACTCTGTTATTCTTTCTGGGACTGTGCTTTGCGTGTTGAAGGCAGAATAAATCCTTTGCTGGAAACTATCTGAATTTATATTTTGTGACCGTGTCATACCAGAGCCAGCCAATGTTCTTGTACTCTTGAGAGCACAAAAGGGGTTGAGAACTTCATCACAGATTTGCAGGCTAAGCCTAAATGTTTTCCAGGTGATGTAGTAAAGGTATGAGAACTGCTGTTCGTGCTGCATGATGAAACAGAGGTGGGCTTTGGAGGCAGCCTGAAGACAGGTATTGATGTATCCTGGGGAGCCAAATTAGATTTTGTGGCCTTAGGACCACACAGCTCGGGAGGAGCCTTACCAGAGGAGCTTTGCTCTTGGAGGAAATCTGTACTTTTATTGCTCTGGGTGTTGAATACTAAACTATTTGCACCAAACAGCAGCAAGAGTGCTGAAAAAAGTGCTGGATATAAGAGACTATTAGGCTGGCATTTTGTGGAAAATCTGGCTTCTGACCTGTGGGAGGCAATGAAGATCTAGGACAGGTGAGTTAAAATCTAATCCTGTCCTTATTACAAGCAAAGGGTTTCTACTTCATGACTTAATAGCGATTTGGAGAATACATGGGATTAAAACTTGGAGTTCTCCAGTTCAAACTGACCTTGGCATCTTGATAACTGCAAATCAGATACTCTTTGACCTTTTATTTTTTTTCATTTTTGGAAAGAGCTGTAGATTAAGAGGCCACAACATATCATTTTCAGAGCAGTTTTGGCCTTTGCAGAGCTTGCATCCACATGCTTCAAGAAAAGGGAGAAAAAGTGTGGAAAATGTGGTGTGCCTATTGGAGCCCTGCTGAACAGACCCACCTGAAAAACGTGTTCTTTACAACAGAGAAAAATGGAAAACTGAAATGTCAAAATGCCTTGATAGCAATTATACCCTCTGCTTTATTCAAAGCACTTGCAAAAGCAGGCAAAAGGGAGGAAAGAGAGGAAAACAGTGTAAATTATGGAACTTTTTCCTGGAAATCTCTGACCAGTCTGATGCTCCTGTTGGACAATGGTGGCCCACAAAGCAGCCGTAGCTGAGGTCCCACAGCACTATGATCTACAGCCATTAACAGAGCTGGAAGAATTATTCTCATGTTACTGGTAATTTGTTCTCAGATTTCTCCACTGGATGCCCATCTGCGGTTTTATAATGTGCAATTACCCTGTGTTACATGAGGCTGCTGCTTCCAGGAAACAGGAGCATTGATGGAGTGTCTATACTCTGGGAGCAGCAAAGTTTTATCCCTCTGTTGAATCATGGAAGTGTCTATTTTATATTGAATCCATCAAAGTGGGATGACATGAGGCTGAGGAGCTTCACTCTACCAGTCTTGACCTTCACTACAGGCTTACACTTTGGCCCCATCAGCAGAAAAGTCTGCATTGAGGAGCTTTTTTGTCAGGTTAGAACTGAAGGCTGAAATCTTTTTGGCAGATTTGCTATGTTTTTTGGTGTTGATGTGAGCTTCCAAGCAGCTCCTGTCCTTCCTGCTGTGAACTCGTGCTTGTTGGAGAAGTCTTCTTGCAGTCTTGGCATGGCAAATGTGGTGTGATCAAATGTCCTTCATTGCAGGTAAAGTTCAGCCCACAAATTTGGAGTTTATTCTGTTTTCCTCTGTATCCTTTAACACACTAAACTGCTTTCTGCAGAGAACACAAACCACCATCAGTTCAGCATGACAAACCAATAGAAGTACTAAGAAAATATGTATTATTTGATTTAGTTTGCTATGTAGTTCAATATTTTTTGGGACATTTATCTGCTAATAAATGATAGACAGTTCTGATAGATTTCACTCTATCACCCTATTCTGTACAGCTGAATGAAACCCTGTTGGCCCATATTATACAGATTATTTTTATGTCAAGAGCTTCTTTTCCTTGACCACTGTTTAATGTTGCTCTGTAATAGCAGTAATAACCACTTGCTCCAGCAGTTTTCCATGAATTTTTTCAAAGTCATTGATGTGAAATTTGACTGGTAGTAAACTGCTTTTATCCCCCATGTAATTGCTGCAGGCAGGCACCCTTCCCTTCTGCCTCCTAAATTTTAATCAGTGTTGCACCACATGTAATTAAATACATGCAGAAGACACGTATTTTAGAGTTCTGAGCCTTGATTACTTAATTTTAAAATGTTTTATGGTGGAATAAAAAGTTTACAATACTCCAGCCTACAAAAATGTAATCTTGTTGTAAAATATCACTCTAATTGAATTTGCAGCTCACAGTGACTTTGGAGGTACTCTCAGAATGGCACTGGTGACAATGTGCAGCCAAGGTGAAAGTGGCACAGATATTATATATATAATGTATAATGTGTAATATATATATATATATATGTATCCCTCCTGGCACTTCCTGCCATGGCCACTCCTTTAACACATATTTGTGACATGTTTTACTCTGTTTGTCCTGGATATTGCCACTAGAACAGTATTTTGTTTTCTTCCCCTAACTCCTCCTGAGACACACTTGGGAGTATGAATTTGCTTCCAAGCCTGACACGAAGCAAAAATAACATAAAAATAAATACCTCTCACCTACTCATCATGTTACTCATCTTTGATTTAAAGAGTGCTCAAAGCAAGTAGTTTTCTTGTTTCTTGGCAGGTGTGTGAGCACTCAGAGCACACAGAAGGAAGATATAATTTAATTAAAAAGATAATTTGCCTTGGAGTGTTGGGACAAACAGACCCATGAGGAATTTTGTCTGTGTTGAAAGAGAAAAGGCTATGGGGCAGCAGCAGTTTTGGGAGTTTTAATGTTTCCTGATTGTTTTTCCATTGACCTGAAGCGAATGGATTCCTTTCCTGGTCTTTTCTGTGCCAAGGAAAGAAGAATAAGAAAATGTTTTAGGTTGAGTTTTTTTGCATTTTAAGTTTCAAAAATTCATCTTTGGGTCATTTTGAAGCCCAACTTTAAACAACTTTGCTGCACTGTCTGCTGGACACGACCAAGATGCTGCTTTGGATATGTCCTCTCATGGACCTATGCCTTGGCCATTCTCATGTATTTCATACTACCAGCAAAGCCTTGGCAAATTTCTTCTCCCTTAGTTTGCTTTCTTAGGGAGTGACAGCTGTGTGGGGGTTTTAAAAAGTATCTCTGTAGCCTTTCTGTGCTTCAGGGTGTTTTTAGAGACTCATCTTGTTGGTGAGTGATAGAGGAACTAAAGAATGCTTTGAAACTTTCAGGGGTTTTGTTAGCAAGTTTATGCCACTACACAGGAGTGGTTTGGATGAACTTTTTTTAATTGGTAAAGTCCAAAGTTCCAATTAGGCCATCCAATAAAGTGGCTTGAGGTAAACAGCAAAAGCACTTTCAGACTCCCCCGGCTCCAGTGAGAAGAATGGATTGTTGGCACTTCTGAGACATCAGACCATTCAATTTGGTTTTCTACAGGTAAAAAGTGCTATTAGAAAGGAGACAAAAGACTCTTCTCTGGGATCGTGGGAGGCAGAACAAAAGTAAATGGTAAGAAGGGAGATTCAAGCATTCAGAAGAAAAAACAAAATGCATTCCAGTGGTAAAAATAATGAAAAAACCATAATAGCTTGCCTAGGGAAAATGTAGAGTCTCCCCCCTTTGAGATATTTAAGAGCAAAACATCATCAGGTGTCTCAAGGGGGACCTATAGTTTGTTGATCTTGCCAAGCAAAAGGGAGGGTCTGGAGAGAATTCCACAGCCTCTTGAAACATTATGTATTTGAGCAATGTGTTAGACATAGCTCTGTGCTTATGGGTACTTAAACAAAAGAGATGCTAAATGACTAAATTTTGAAAACTTATCCCAGTGTTAGTCTGACCCACCTAGACTACTGAGTTTGCAACAGCGGTAAGATGGTGTTTTTCTTCACAAAATATTACTTTTTTGGATTTTTTTTTGTTTGGTTTTTGGGAGGAGGAAACAGGGGAAAAAAGCTTCTTTGAACCCACTCCAAAGGAGATCACTGCAATGCCATTTCTACATGTATATAATGGACCTACAATGCGCAGCATGAGTCCTGCAATGAAAAAGTCTCAGCTACAACAAGTACAATAAAACTCTCTATTTAAAACTTACAACTTTCTGCATCATTTGATTGTTTGGGAGAAATGCAAAAAAAACCTCCTCCCCTATGAGATCCTGTAATGAAGGAATTTATTTTTTTCACATGCTAAATAGCAAATTTCTGGGTCAAATGGCTGCCAAATTAATAGGAATTAAACCAGTGGCGTGATGGCTCTGTACATTATTTGCAATTCAGGGAAGCATGAAATTCAGTCCTAGCCTGTGCTGGGTCACCAGCATATTACTGTACTGACATTTGAACATGACTGCATTCGTCTCATCTTTGCTATGCAAATGAGCAGTTTGGAAATAAAAACAGAGTTAGAATTACACTGAGGCAGGCCAGGCAAGAGAGCAGTTTCACCACTCTTATTGATGCTTTATTTCAGGGCAAAGCATTATAAATATTTGTATAATATGAAAAATATTTATGTATTTAAAAGATATCTATAATTCAATAATGATTTTTTAATTTAAATTACTTAAATTAATTATTTAATTTAAATTAAAATGGCTTATTTTACACACAATATTGGCATCTTCCAGTGAAACCATGGCAATGCACACTGAGTGATACCAGTTGTTAGTGATGCTGTAAAATTCTGCCATTACAATAAACTTTATTAATCTAAAGGCTGTGAGAAAAGCATTGGCAAGATAAAAATCAGACTTTTTTTTCCTGGCTCCAGCCTAATGTAAGGCAAATTTTTAGCTTAAAATGAAATGGCATCGTTGAAACCTAAAGTAAAAGTTTCTACTTATAGAGTCATCTTCCAGTGAGCACATTTTCATCTTTGATATACTGGGAAATAAGTGATCCTCTTTATTAAAAAAATCCCAAGCCAATATAAAAAATAAAGTACCTTCTCCTGTGTCTCCTTTTTCCCATATCAGCTTTTCATGGCTCATAGGATACAATCATCTTGTTTGAGATGGATTCTGGAGAACTTATATTGAGAGCTATTATTGGCAGTACAAAAAGAAAAAAAAAAAGAAAATAAAAGCAGGATTATTTTTCAGAGTGAATGGAAATCATCAGCTTTAAAACCTGATCATAGCATTACACGCATCCTTGGGAAGCATCCCAAAGTGTCACAGTTTGAATTTTAAAAACAAAATTTTTATAAATCACATTCCTAATGCAAGAACAAGTTTTCTTTCTAATAGGACTTGTGGAAATATCTTTATGTGTCTTCTTAAGCCTTCACCACTTCCTTTCTCTTGAAACACTTTCTTATTGTTGATTTTTTTGGTAAGATTTGTTTGCATTTCACGCTAAATGGAATGCTTTTAGAGATAAGTAGTCTAATTTGCTCTCTAAAGTGCCAGAAGAGTTTCTTCCAAAAGACTTTCTGTTGCAAACAAAGTATTCTGACAGCATTTGAGATGGCATTAGAGGCTGCAGTCAACTCAAAGCTTCATCACAGCCTTCAGTGGTAACCAGGTGAGTGAATTTGGGAGTAAAGTAAGAAACATTTATGTTCCATACAGTTCAGTTATAATTTCATTTGTAGGATCATTTACAGTGGGTGTGTCTGATTCTGTTACAAAAGTTCTAAGCCGGACTGAGGGTGATATTTCCTGTGTGTGATGGTGAACTTTCCCCTGGGTGCAAGTATCACCCTGAAAGAACAGAAACCCAAATCACAACTCAAATGTTTAAAACTATCTTGCCTGCAGTTGCGAGGTGTGAATCTTGCAAATATTTGAGGTGGTTTTCCATTTATGAATGAGGCATTACTGATATGGGCACTGGAGAACCACCTATGACAATAACCTGATTAAAAATAAATAAATAAACAAATAAAAAGTTTGGGGTTTATTTTACCAGCTCTGTTTGATTTCCATCTCCTCAGCCATCTCACACCTGTAAACTCTTCAATTATTTTTAAGCTGTTCTCCCATAGGTGTTTTTTTGGCATAAAATACTTGGAATAAACATTTCTGGAATAAAATTTAGTCCAACTAAATCAGCCTCCTGTAGGTAAGGACCATATAGCTCATACATATATTAATTATTGAAGACTGTCTTAACATTAATATTACTAATATTTAAAATATTAACTATGAAAATTAATATGTGTTTAGATGTGATTTGCATCTTATATTTGCATGTGTTTGCATGCATTTAAATGTGCACACACACATGATATTTACCTTGAGTTTGTAAATGCATTCAGTGCCAATCCAGCAAATATTTTATACCCACAACTGAATATGCATCTAAGCAAATGTTGAGCTCATGGATGCATCATTAAGCACACCAAAGGGCCTGACCTTCTCAAACAACCTTTTTGGGTTCAAATATTTACCCTGAGATAATAGGAACATGATGTGCTGACAATGACACTGGAAGTTATTTTTATTTACATAAGTATTAATGGAGCGGCTCAAGGACCCTGTAAATGGAACTCCATAAATTGGATGCTGTCATCTTTGCAACCTGGCCCGTAATTTTCCACTAGGGAGAAAATATGATGGTCCAAATCACATTTATTACCAAAGCTGGGTAACAGGGTGGAAGTGACTTTAATATGAATGAGCACTGGTTCTTTGAAGCATCACATATGGCATTTTCTAAAGGGAAGGAAACATTAGTTGGTGGGAGAACACTCTAATAAAATCCCAAACATAAAAGGAAAAAGAAAAACTTTAATCCAGAGACAGCATGTAGCATCAGGTTGTGCAAATTATTCTTTTTGGGGGGTGTTCCCAAATTAAATACATCATTATGGGAAAATAGCAATGCTCAGTCAGCCTGGCAGTGTCAGATCTGATTTCCTTTTCATTTCCCCTGTTAAAAAGAGTTCAGAATAACTCTTTGCCACTCTATTTTCAGTGCTCCACCTATTGATTCCCACATATTGCAATATCTCCCTTTTGCCCTTGTGGGTCCTGTACTTATTGTATGTGAGTCTGCTAAAAATCAGTGAGGCAGAGAAATTCTTCTTGTTCCTCTCCCGTGAAAGTCCCGTGCCCACTGCCCCACAATATCAGTGCACCTTTTGTGTCATCCCTCGTGGCCCACCACAGCCTGTTCTGTGGTTTCATTTTGAATAAAGCAAAAAATACAAAGTGAAGAGCAATAGAGGAACAGCTGCCTGTGCTGGGGGCTGGCCAGAATCCTGTGCTCACAGCAATTCGAATTTTTAGCTGCCTGAAGTATTTTAGTACCAGTCAGGCAGCCTCCTTGTAGGAAAGCTTTCAAAAGAAAAACAAAATTGAAAGATTCCAAGAGGCGGCAGGAAGACTTGTGCCTATGCAACAAGTCACAAAACAAAGAATTGGCATATTCACTGCATGTAGAGAAATGGAAAATAAAATTTAGCAGAATCCCCAGCCCTGCTTTTGTGTGATATGGGAGAGGAGAATTATGAAGCATTTTTTTAACTGGCTTTATAGGGAGGAAAGGTTTTGCAAACTTGACACCCGAGGGATTTTCCCAATTAAGAATGAGGAACAGAGCCAGTGAGCCCATGCTGGCAGCAGTACCACACAGCAGAGATTCACGCCAGAATTTTTTAAAGCATTCCTAGTGAGCGGAATAGTGACATTTCCACACAAGTATTTGTGAGGGTGTTGCAGGCCTTGCTCTAGCAGGGTGTCACAGCTTTGCAGGTCTGTAGCTCAAACCCTAACCTGGCATTAGCTCCACCCAGCTCAGATTTTTACCCTTTTCACCTCTCACCCAGAGTTTGGGTTGCTGTTTTTTAATTTTTAATTTGTATATTTTTATTTGGTTGTTTTTCCCCTCGGTGTGGAGTCTCTCTGAGCTGGCTGCTCCACACCCGAAGTGCAGCTGGGAGGAGGTCTGATAGTGTCATTCCCTGATTATTATTTTTTTTTAATCTTCTCCACAGTAAAACATTTCAGGACTGGAAACTGTGACTGGCACGATGTGGTGCAGATTATGCCATGTATTCAGTGTGAAAATCCTGCTTCTTCATGGGTTCATGATCAGGAAGGAGCCAATGATCACACACACATGTTTTATCAACACCACCACAGTTCACAGTCACTGAGGTGACTTTCATGTTAACCATGCAAAAAACTCCACTTTTTAGCTAGATAAACAAATGTGAAATCACCACTGCACATCTTTTTCATCATCACAAAGATTAATATTGCTCTTTGTCATTACAGAGCAGACTTTTGGAGTGGACTCAATAGAATTATTGACAGGTAGAATTACAGCCCCTTGTGTCCCAAATGCAGCTGAAAATGCAGCTAGCCTGGACCAGACTCCACTCACAGTGCTTTGAAAGAAGCTGTCTGAAATTAAGGCTCTTGGAAAAAAAACAAACCTGAAATCAATGCTTTTCAACTCACTGGGAGATGCTTAAAATGCTTGTTTTAATTCTGGTCTAAAAGACTTAGGGAGTTGCTTCTGAGGGGGAAAAACAGCCTACAGAGAAAATGAAATGCCTTAATGCCTCCATTTAGACAATTGCCACAGTTCAGGCTTAAAAATCAGGCTTTTAATTTTGATCTTCAATTAGGAGAGGAAAGGCATTCACCTTGCTTGTGAATTGCTAAATTTTGCTTTGATTTCCAAGTCATCCCTAAATTCAGCCCAAATTTCCCTCTGGATTTTATAGCTCTCACTGGGAAAATAATTTAGAAGACCAATGTTGATAGGCTTCCAACACTTTCCTATTCAAGACATCTGACTCAAACATCCCTCAACAGGGGAATATCATAGGGCCTGACCTTGAGAGTTTTCAAAAGCCTGGATTTCTCTTGATTTGGTTTGTGGGGTTTTTTTTTTGGGGGGTGGTCAATAAGAGACTATTTCAGCCACCCCTTCTGAGGTTCAGGAGCAATCTCTTGTCCACCAGGTCCTTCTCCCCAGAGCTGCTTCCCAGCAGTTTGTCCCCAGGCCTGTGCTGATTCCTGTACTGGGTGTTTTTCCCCATGTGCAGGACTCTGCATTTCCATTTGTGGAATTTCAGATGATCCCTCTCTGGACATCTCTCCAGCCTGCCCAGGCCCCTCTGAAGGGCTGCAGACCTCTCTGGGGTGCCAACCCCTCCTCCCAGCTCTGTGCCCTCAGAGAATTTGCTGAGGAGATGCTCAAACCCTCCATTGCACACTGCTCTCCCTCCATCCCATCAGCTTAGCACTTTGTTTGGATTCTGAAGAGCATCATCATCATTTTCAGAAAGAACTTAATGACAGGACAAACTTTGTCAGACAGATGGCTGCAAATTGCAGAAATCCAGTCTAACAATCTGCACTTTAATAATTAATCACCGACGAGCCCTTGTTTTAAGCTTCTTTTACAAATGCTGTTTCTCTGATGAAACCTGGTAGACAACTGACAAATTCAGAGATTCTTAGACAATGATTTCCCCTCTTACTGAGGCACGGGATTATCTGTCTATCCAATGTCTTGGAACTGCAGAAATCCTTTTCATACAGCATTAACAAAGTGCCTGAAATAGCTGAATTAGAGTCATTTAGGCAGCTTCCTAAGAACTGCAGATATTACCCACAATACACACACATCTTTTCTATAAAATATTTCATAAAACTACTACATTTGTATGGCAAAGAACCAAGTTTTTCCTCAAACAGTGTGAAATTCACTGAGAATGAGTCTCATGTTTCTTAAGATGTCCAAATTTTGTAGCATTTATTTGAATTCTGACCATGTTTAAGTTATTCTGTATCCACACTTTGAAATGTGACCTAAAAAACCTACTTGGTTTCAGCAGCTACTATAACATTTTTGTATAAAAAATGTACATTTCTCTTTTTCTTTGCCTGCACCATGTCCACCACCTTGGATGTGCACTTTCCATGGGCATTCTCCTTTTCAGAAGAACAGATGCAATCCATCTTTGGGAAATGAACAGGACACCAAGACAGCTGAAATTTCCCAGTGTTTCCAGGGAGTGTGAGCTTGGTTGTGGCTCCTCTGCCCTTCTCAATATCAGGACAGTGAAGGGATAAGCACAGGAACTCTCTTCTGACTGCAGGAAATTGAAACAAGGAGTTTCATACCTTGCTCTGGAAGTTGGGAGCCTCTAAAGGGACCCAGAATCCAATACAGGAAGGCAGAGAAGGAAAATGGTTTTGTCACCCTTTATTTCTCAGAGATTTTACAAACCTGCAAGCATTCTTAGCTAAAAAACTCTGCTCTTTTATCCATGTTTACTTTTAAAATGCAATTTCCTAGTTTTTCCAAATGCATTATTAGTTTCTAAAAAAGAAAAAAGAATGCTGTTTGCTTACAGAAGAGGCCGGAACAAGCACCCAGAGTCATACCTGAATAAATAAATATGGGAGCCAAGTGCAAATAGGAAGGGAAAATGACTGGATATTTGCCTAAGAGACCTGAGAGACTGATCATTGCCAAAATAGAATGTTTCTTTAAATGAAGTGACACGATTTACTGCTGCCACTCTGGTGACTTTGTCTCAGAAACTGCTGTGAAGCTGAAAGGAGGGCAAACACTCCTCCATTAGACACCACTTTTCCTCCTTGATAGGAAACTCTGAAGCACCTTGATAAAAAAATCACATTTTCCCCTCACAAACTAGAGGTAGGCTCTGAACTGATTCACAGTGGTCCATCTCAGAGCAGGAGATAAAAGAATTCAAGAAAGAGTTCAGCTTTGTGGTTCCTTGCTTTAATATACTCTCAAGCTTCCCTATAAATCCCTGTCACAGGGTGCCTGAGATTCTGCCCCACACCAGGATGTTGCCATTGATGTCAGAGCTGGTTCAGCACAGGGAGAAAAGAAACCACAAACAGAAATCAGAGCATTGGCCAGATCCTGCCTGAAGAGCTGTGTCCAGTCTCACTGGCCCTCAAAGCTGTGGCTCTGCTTGGGCTGCCAACATTTTGAGGTAAGAACATAGAAATCTATCGAGAATGCAGCAGAAGTCTCAGTTTATGAAAGATTTCCTATTTCCATCTCCATGGATTATAGCTAATGAGGTGCTTTGTTGTAAAACATTGGAAGTGACAATAATGCTTAGCACAGGCCAAGTGCTTTTTTCCAAAAATGGTTGTATCGAGGTCAAATAGAGGTAGAAAAGTCTGCAATATCAAGCATTGAATTTGCTGGCAAAGGGCAATGCAGTTGTTCCTTCTAGTGCAGTGCCTTCTTCCCTCTGAATTCCTACCCACAGTCCAACAAAAGCTTGAACTTGAAATACTTCCTAACCCCTGCATTGATTTGTTCAAGGAACAGTGTGGTCAGTCCAGTAACCCCGAAGTGAGGAATTAGAACCTGTTTAGTTCACTGACTTGTTATTATATGATATACCAATGAAGGAAACTGGCCCAGTAGCTCTTTATGCCAGAGGGGGAAAAAATCCAATTGAAAGGAGATTTTGGCTTCAAAGGTCTTTTGTTTTCTAATAAAGATGTGCAGAAAAAAATCCCCCCTTTTTTGCAGTGCTGCCAAATAACACCATTTTTACATAATTTTAAAACTTCTTGACATATGAAAATAGTAATCGTATTGAGTTAATTTTTTAATGTCCAAACCCTTAGGATGCCCTTGGTTTTAAATTTAAATTTTGACGATGAAGATGAAAAAAAAAGTAAATTTTCAAGTTAACATCATAACACACCATTCTGGGTATTGAGGTGATTTTCCTATCATTGAGAACGATGTTTTACTGTGGGAAGAGAAATAGGATTGTGGGGAGCCTACACCAGTTGGGTATTATGGTTTGACAAGAAGGCTCAAACCTGTAATTCAGCTGGCAGAAAATGACACCAGGACACAAATAAGATAAATAAGATAAAGTGAGGCAGTGGGAAAAGTTGAGTCTTCACACAGACAGAAGCTGGAGAGGGAAAACAAAGCTGTAGAATTGTAAGGATGCTGAAACAAAACGTGGGGCCTCCTGACGAAACAGAAATTGTTGTATACTGCAGAGCACTCAACTTGCCATTGGCATAGTTTTTTCTCTGCCTGAGAGAAAAAACCAAACAAATCCAAACCAAAAGAAATAGACACTTTTTGTCCGGATTTCAGGTTTTAAGCCAAATAAATGTGTTTCCGTATTGAACTAGTATTAGTGCAAAGCAACGTAATCAGAAAAAATAACTGCCCCTGAATCACTTTCCTGTGCTAGGAAATACTCTAAATGAAACAGGCAAAAAGATCTCTGGTTGGTGGAGAAGAGGAAGCCACCCAGATGGAAATGCAGCTCACTGGCATCCTGTCAATCTGCTGCATCTCTGCTCGCCCAATCAAATCAGAGGAGTGAAACAAACTTCAGAGGATTTTCTATCACACATCAGACTCCCTGGGTTAATCAGCAGCATCAGATGTGCCAGAGGAAAGCACAGAGCTTTTGGCTGCAACCAGTTTAAGGAATAAATAGGAAGTCTACCCTGAAGAGGGATAGGAATGGTTTACATTCTAAACATGTAAAGCTTTATAGTTTTATAAATGCCCATTACTTCTGTAATTTCAAAAATGTCTGCAGTGTTTGTGGTAGCTAAAAATGAGGAATGCATTGCAATGATTTAAAATACTTCTGTCTGTTGTCCTGGTACTTTTACAACAAGCCTAGTCTTTTGAAATGCACCTGTGCTCTCCTATTCTAAAAATTATTTACAGCAAGATAAGGAAAGCTGCCTAAAATGCTCTCATTAGTTCTTATATTCTTTTATTTTTTCTTTAAGCTCAAACATTAAAGGAAAAAAATCCTTTTACAATTAGCTAAAGTCGTAATTCTATAATTATTTTTTTTTGCTTGCCTCTGCAGGAGCCCACAAACTTAATCATTTTCCTAGTTCTATCACTGGCATTAAGTGAAGATGCTACTGTTTCCCCAAACTGCAAATTTTAGATTTTATAAAATCAGGCCATATCCTGAGGTGTCTGACATCTCTCCAGCAAAACAATCCTCAGTATGACAGCTGTGCTTTGACAGAGAGAATTAAGACAGCTCTGACAATACATCACCAAAGTGATTGTGATCCCTGAATATTTCCAGCAATTTTATCTGACCTTGCTGAGAACTAATGTTTTCCCTTGCTTTTCTCATCCCTGTCCATGTCACCAGATGTGTTGTGCTACCCACAGGTCTTTTTCCAGAGTGGCAGCAGGGAGAATTCTGAAACTCAGGCCAGGAGACAGCATAAACTGCTGTTGTAGACTGACAGAATCAACAGAAAGGAATGAGTGGTTTGAGTTTTATTCAAACTAGGATCCATTTCCATGCAAAGAATGCAACAAATTTGTAATCCAGCTCCTCAAAGTATGCAATACAGCATGGGTAATTTAATTTATAGGTACTGTTAATTATTCCTGTTCTATTAAGAACCATGGGAACTTTTGTTTTTTTGGTGGGAGATTAGAAATCAATTTGAAAAGTAATTGCTTCATTAAATTTAGTAATTACATGCTATAACCACCTCAATCTTCTTTAAAATGATTGACAAGATGCTTTTCTCATTCATTATTCTACATGAATTTAAAAAGTGCTGCTTTCCTTTTTTTAATCTTAATACAATGAAGAAGAGCTATAGAAGACATTCTTCAACCAGATGGGTGGAAGAATTCAGACACTGGAAATTTATGTCATCCTGCAGCCAGAGAAAGCAAAACTGAGACATTTAATTGCTGACTTCAATGAAACCTGGGTCCTTTCTCTTAAAGGCATTCTCTAGGTAAGAAGAAACAGCACCTTCCTAGAGCTTCCATTTTCCACATGTTCCTGTGAGAACAGAAAAAATGGAAATTCATTGCAAGTATTCTTTTTGAATATTAAAGAGGCAAGGTTTTTTTCATTTATTCTTTTTAATCCAATATATAGTTTGCTAAGCTGTCTGCAAAGAAATTTTTAGGTGAAAAGAACAGGAGAGCATCAAGGTAAGAATATATAGCTGCTGAAACTCATCACAAAACTTCAGCCAACTGTTCAAAATACAATTATATGTCCAGAATGCAGGACAGAGAAGAGGCCTTAAAAATATGCAGGAGTTTTCACAAAACAAACAAACAAACAAACAAACAAACAAACAAACAAAACCACAAAAAAACCAAACAAACAAACAAACAAAAGTAAACTAATTAAAGGCTTCACTAAATGCCTTTCCTTTCATTTAATCAGCCACACTCCTCACACATATTGTCTTATCCAGTTTAGGGAGCTTCTGGCTGTTTTCCCTCTGGCTCATGTGTTAGCAGCAAGGAGTAAAACACAGTTATTTGCATGTTTTCCTCCTCTTTCATTCTGCACTTCTGTGGGCTCATAACACACCCTGACTGGCTTTTCTTCCCCACACCTTGAGTGATGGAAGGGTGAGAGATAAAGGAAAGTTGTCAGAACATCAGTAAATTGGGATCTGTAAAAGCAAGGTGGTTAAATATTCAACATAAGCAGTTGCTGTGGCACCAGAAAAGCTTGAGAAACAGCAGAGCAAGTGAGTAGTTTCATAATTCCTTGAGACTGTTGTGAGGACTGTGCAAAACACCATAAATTCCTGATTTAGTTAGAATGCAGAGCACTTCTTTTATTAACACTTGGGCCCATATTTGCTTCTGTTTCCCTGGTGTGGCAGAGCCTCTGCTGGGCTCTCACAGACTCCTGAGCATGGTTTCTACTTGCATTTGAGGGCCAAAATTTTATGTGTTGCTGAGGCAGAGGAAAAATGTCTCAACAGCATGGAGAGGGCACAGGGTGAGAGATGGGACTGGGAGAGGTGGGAGAACAGGGTGAGGATGGGCACACTTTTAGCTACTCCCCCTTCTCTGCCTGCAGAAATTAAAATAAGCAGAGATTTGACACAGGTGAGCTCCATGCTTTAAACACAAGAAGCCCTGGGGAAAAGTGATCTCTGGAGCTGCTTCCTTTTGCTGCACTGTGGGCAAAGCCATGGTCAGGCCTTGCTCTTTCTTCATTCTTTGTTGCAGCAAGGTAAATCCATGTTTCTTCTTGTATCCACAGCCTCTTTGAGAACTTTCCATGCGCTTGAGAAGTATTAATATCTATTTTCTCCTATTTCTCTTTCCCTGGCCTTTTAAAATTTAACCTGTATTTAGCCTTCATTAGCTCTTCTGTGTAGTTCTTGGCTTACAAGAACTTTAATATTTCTCACTCACCTATAGAATTATTTTAATCAGTTCACACCTTCTCTGAAGAGTAATGTCAAAAAAAGTGGATGAAGCCTTCTAATTGGTGTCCTGCCAGTGAACAGCAAAGGTATTATTTGACATTTCTTATTTATATTCCAAGTATCACTGGTTGAAATAATGTCATCCACATTTCTGCTGTAGCTGTCGACACCTGACCTGGAGAGTCTTTAAACTCCTTTAAAGTGAATGTCCTGACTTTGGGGTGTGACACATCTGAGGTTTTTACCTCTAAACTTTAGATTGGTGAGTGGAACGGAACCTCAGAAGTGCCTATTCATGTTGGTTCATGAGATCACAGAGTAGTCAGCTAAAATAAAGACACTCACCTGCAGTGTGCAAGTCTGCTTTTGTCCAAATAAATACCAGACATTTTCCAGCTATTTTATACTTCTGGATACTGGAGAACATGGGATTGGAAATTACTCCTAGGGTCATTGAGTCCTGCCTCNTAAGTATATAAAATATAATTCAGGAGCATCTTCACACACAAAGGCATGCTGCAAGTCACAGAGCACTTCTAAACACCCAAACACCCCATTCCATGTGTAGTAAAAGACCAAAGTTTCAGATGCCATGTGCCCCAGGAAAAGAGGAAGGATGATGACTCCTCTGTGCTCCTGGGAGAGCACATTAATGAAACCACCCTGAATGTCTCTAAAAAGCAGAAAAGGGCCATACCTACCCAGGGAGGGTCAGTGTTTGAATTCTCTGAGTTAGAATTCTCTGCCGTCCTCAAATCTGGCACTTATATTTGTCTTGTGTAGCTGAACATAGCACAGACATGTCAGGATAAGTAAAACCTGTACCCTGAGAACACAAGCTCTAATTTAGAAGATCAATAAATAAATTAATTTCTGGTTTGTATCTACATTTGTCCCCTCCTGAAACTCTGCACCACACATGTCAAGTGCAGTCCCACTGTTTTGTTATAATTGTTATCTGCTGTCCTTATAAGCGAGGGAGTGCAAGGCCTGAAAAATGCAGATTATTCCGAGTAGCTCCAGTAGTTCAGTCAATGAGGAGGTTCAGATACAGACACAGGATTTCATTTTCTGCACATTAAATAATGCATTATACTTTTTTGAGTAAAACAAATAAACACTTTTTTTTTTTTTGCCTGCAATGAATTGCAGTTAATACTACATAAAAAATGCTGAAAGAGTAGCAAAGCATTAGCATTTCTGAATGAAAATATGACATTTTATATACCCTTCAGAAAAATACTGCTAGCTCCCTGGAGCTACCCTGACCAATTTAATTTACTACATCAGTACACATAAGAAGTGAAAACTTCCCACTGCCTTTCCATCTACCCAAAAAACTCAGAGTATCAGGTTTTTTTTTTCTTCTCGTGTGTGTTTTCATTATATTTCCTTAGACTAGCTATTTAATAGATATTCACATACTTGTGATTCTGGTCTCATTTAATTTGATCTCTGCATTTCACCAAAATAGAATGATACACTCAAGTCTTAAGTGGTAGAAGAAGGTCAAAGCCAAGAAGTGGAGGCTGCCTAAAAGTGTTGAGGAGTTGCAACATTTAGGTAAATCAGTGAGAGGAAAAATTAAATTGATTTGTTTATGACCCTAGAGCCAACAAAGCCCTGTAGCAGGTAAGCTCTGAGGTAAAAATTAAAGATTTCAAACCATCCCTAACCAGAGGATATCTAAGCCAAACCTAGAGGTGTGAAAACCAAACACCAATTACAGGGTCTCTTTTTCCTGCTTCCAGGTTAAAATCAGATCACTTGGTTTAGGATGAGAGGTTCAAAACTTTGAAACTGTGTGCATTTCTCCCCTAGAAATGAGGAAAGGCTCAGCTGAGCCTGAAAAGATTTGGTTTTATGTGTCTGGGAATGCCATGAGGCCTCAATCCTGCTTTTAAAACAGTCTAAATCAGAAATGTTGAATGGATCATCCTCATCATAAAGCACCTCTCAAACTGCTACCCAAGTGAAGTTAATTTCATGTTGTTAGTACAATAAATACCTGAGAAAAGCCGGGAATTATGTGCTCAGAGTATTTCCATATTATGTGCCAGGTTTTCAACCTAATTTGGCCCAAGCCACTTTGCTTTTTGAAAGAAGACTTTTACCTAGTCTTTCCATATTAACATGTTCTTTTATTCCTAAGTCATATCTTGATAAATAATTTTTTATCATTATAAGGCATTAAAATCTCCAGTTAGGAGACATTTAAAACAGTAACATATTTCAAACAACTTCAAATACAGAAAGGAAAGCAGGGAAAAAAAAATTGGTGTGTGGTGCTGAGGGAGAGCATCAGAGCAAAAATCTTTGAAAGATGAGGCATATGAAACTGGCTGGCTGCCTGATGTTCTCTGTTAGGTCCTTGCTGAGACTTACTTGAATTTCAAATTGTTTTCTAAACTGGTGAATAGCAGGTACTTGCTAACCAGCCCATAATGAGTACAGAGCTCCAACTCCAGGGAGGGTTTTCTCCCTGCTCTTGGCTGTCTCCTCTGCTTGTGGAGAAAAACAAAAAGCACTGGATCTGGAAACTGGAAATTTTAAATGAAAGCACACATACATGAGACAATTTTGTAGCCTTCTGTACACAGAGGGCTGAAAAAGAAAGCAGGATGTTGTTAATTTTTATGCAATGTATGCTGTGATATATTTGGGGATGTGTGTATTAGAGCTGACACCAGGGTGTTTGCAAAAAATGCCAAAATCAAACAGTCAACATTTTCTTTTTTCTTACCTGGCCAGGTTCTTATTCCATGCTGCTCATTCTAGAGGGAAAAAGCTGAGAGACAGCAGTCCAGACTCTCTCTTCTGCCTAACATCTCTCTAGGGTTTAATCACAGAACATAAGAGATTAAAGACTCTTGACTAAATTATTCCTTTTTTTCTCCCCATTCACTCATTAATCCTAGATTAATGGTTTTAACATGTTTTGGGACTTTGTGAAATTATATCTTTGCAGCTCTGGAATGTGTGTAACACATAAAATGTGCAGTCTGCTACAAAATTGCCCCATAATTCCCCAAAATGAGGCCATTTACGATGCAGTAAAGTCAAGTGATGCTGAGGACAATAACTGGCAGAGGGGGAAAAAAGACCCAGCATAGCATAAAGGTCAAAAATAAGCTGTTAAACCTGAAAATTTTCTCAGCTCCATGGCTGGAATCTGTCTTCCGACTCTGTGGAAGACCCTCTACTCTTCTCCTCTCCTCCAGCAGTTTCTATGGAAAGGAAATCCAGCAGGAATCTACAGGTGACAGTCTGGATAACACAGGGACACATCCTCAGTTTAGCAGAGCCATGATTCTCTTGTCCATTGCTAGCCAAACAGGAGAGAGAAACTGAGTAATGCCAGCCATGTAAGCAAAAAAATTTCTTATTTTATGTTCTGCAAATAGAGATGTAATATTTTGCCATTTTAAATTAAGATATAAAGTTAACTATTCTTTAGAAAAAAGAAGCATTTAAATAAATTTGGAATGATTGTCATGATAGCAAAGGAACCTTTATTTACAAAGAACTGCAGACTGACTCTCACCTAGCTCAATTCAGTATCAGCCCATTGATTCATGGAAGCTTTTGTTGATTTATTGCAGCCAAGGATCTCGTCCAACATTAACAAATTCCATTTTAAATGAATTGTTGTAGAGATTGCAGTGCCTCCTGTTTGGTTTTTTTATTAAGCGGTGAACTGATTGCATAACCTATTGAGTGAGGAATTTATGTATTCTCATTACTGAGGAGTTATCTGCAATGCTTTATTGATGGATTTGTGTTGGATAATCCGTAATTATCAGTGGCTAAAAATGACGGAAAAACTACCACCAAAAAAGTCAATGAAAATGTAGATGGAGCAAAAAGTATTTTGCCCAACACAAAATACGATATATAAAAGCCATTCCCTTCAGGCAGGTGAGGAGATAATCTATTTTGATAGCTCTCATCATGAATGTAAAGCCATGGAAAAATTGGATATTGCATTGGAGGCACCAAGAGGGCAGAATGAGAAGTGGTCTTTCTTTGCCAGGTGCCGAAATGTCATTAGCACAGGACACTTCTCATTGATTATGTGGCAAAATAAGGTTTTGTTACCTGTGGACGAGCTTTTATTTGGAAATTCTGTCCCTTTGCATCCTGTTTGTGCTCCTTTCTTAAGAGAGAGCTCTGGAGGTGAAGTGAGGTAAATAGGTAATCCCTGCCTGGGAAATTGACTGGTGAAATTTAGGAGATTTGACAGTGATTTTCATTTCTGCGGTCCTGTCTGCCTTGAGTTTTCTTTGGAAGGAAAAGCAAAGCAGTTTCCTAAACCTCAAAATGTTTCTTCACAATCACACAGGAAGATCTATTTACTTGGACTTTTGAGCAAAGGGATCATGATGAAACTCATGTGTTGGAAAAAAAAACCTGTGATTTTATATTGTTTTACTCAGTAATGTATGTCAGCCCTTCAAAGTATAGATTTACTATGTTCTGAAGGCCAGCACAGATGGAAATACACCCATTTTCCTTGCTGCATGTGCATCCCCTGTGCAGCTCCCCCAGCCTCTTTATTGCTTGTTGGCCAGTGGAAGCACATGTTTGAGGGGGGATGAACAGGGGAACAGTGACCTTTTGAGTGTTTTTTTAGAAGACAATCCCCTGCCTACAGGGTTTGGAGAAATAATATGAAAGGACAGTTAGTTGTGTGTCAGCTAGAATGACTGTATCTATTCTTCAGCTTCTGGAAACATCAATTCCAGAAGTGTCTCAGCTGTCTGCATCATCTCCCTGCCCATCACCAGCAGCTGAGGTTTCTCCTTCCAGTTTCATTATCCTTTAAACCACCCTTCATCAGTCAACCATTCTTTCACATTAAAACCCAGTGAGGGAAACATTGCTCACATCCCCCTGCCTGCTAGAACACAGTTGGTTTAAACTGTTTCATGTAGGGGAAATGATTGAGAAGATGTGTTTTGCATCTTGGTGGTGTGGGTTTTTACTTTCACCTTCTGGGCATGGAAACAATGCAGATCCAGTAAATAGATCTAACTGTGTGTAATGAGAATGATTTCAGTGCTTTAGGTTCATTAGTCTCACAGTGTGAACTTTAATAAAAATGAATTTGACTAGATTAGATGTAATTACAGCAATTTGAGTTAAAATTTGTGTACCCTTACATGCTTATGAAAAGGGTGATTATTGTAAAATATATTTGGGTAAATGACAGAGAATAACATGCATGGCTGTCATACAAATCAGTGACTGTAATTCTCAGTTTACAGAAAAGGAACTTTTAATCCCTCGGCCCAGTGGTCACTTCACTCTCTAATTAGACAAAATTATTGATTGTCCACCTTAAAAAACAGTGATTCTTACATAAAGTCTATACTTTATGTGGAGGCATGGAGGTAGGACAAACATCTTACAGTGGAGCATTCAAACATTTTCAGTGTTTCTGCATGGTACAGAAATCACTGAATTGGTGCCAAAACTTGTATATAATTGGGCTAATCTGTGTTCTCTACACATTATGGCTGATGGTGAGGTCTCACCAGCACTGGACACCTTGTGCTGCATCTTTAGCTGAAGGGCAAGAAGGATCCACACACCATGCCACAGGGAAAGCAGATTAACCTACCCTGGCAGGTCTGAATAGATCTTTGAAGCCACGCCTACCCCACTTACCTGAAACATCCCTTTCACCTTTTTTTTAAATTTCTTTTTCCCCCTCCTCTGTTCTCTGTCACAGAATTTCCTCAGTGTGATGGAAGGAAGGCATCAGACCTGAAATACCCTGCAGAGGGTGAGGTCCCGCAGCCAGGCCCAGAGTCCTCTATTCTTGGCCAGCTTTTATTTTTGGGAGAATATAATTTATCCTGATATCAAATCTGATTATCAATCCTTTTTACCAATGAAACACTGCAGATCTGCAGAGTAGTCTTGAAATAGGAAATCTCCCAATACTGTGCAGCCAAATTACCCATACAGTCCACATGTGAAGGTCACTTTGGAGGGCAAGATGGGCTTTTGCTGTTTTGCAGTCTTTCTGTCTGTCTCCATCACTCTCTGCTGTTTAAAACCACTAAAAAAAGGATAAAATCTTGTTCTAGCAACTAACTTCAGCACAGAAAAAAAGCCTGTTTGGTGCCTTCTGTGAGAACCTGATAGTGCTGTTGTTTGAGGCACTGGCTGCAATCAAAAGTAGAACAGTTCTCTTTGGGTTCTTCTTAAAAGGTAAGGAGAAGTAAACAACCATAAATAGTGAAAAGATAATAAACTCAGAAGAACCCACCACTTAATGTAAAAATGTTGGAGAAAGACTTTGTCTGAAAAAATGTGATTTTTTTCAGTTCGAAGTGTGACCAAACAGAGCTGATTGAGTGACCTCCACTGCAGCAGAAACGTACATGGGGTATTGTATCTCCAACATGCAGAAAATTTGTGCATATTTGATAGGAGAAATACACAAAGTGTGTTCCATTCCCATTCACCTTGATGAAGGTCATGTCTGGGAACTCAAAATGTTGAGAATCAGAGCGTTTAGACAGATTAAGGATATGTAATTGCAAGCCTATAACATCACATTTGGGTTTGAAGGTGACATGAATGTCTAAGAACCGAAATACTGATTTGCTTTTTAAGAACCTCCCCTCCTATGATAAAGCTGTTTCTTTCACTAGGCAGAACAGGTTAGACCAATCAGAGCACCACATTCTTGAGGTTACAGGTTTGAGACACAAAAGACAAAGCAGTATTAGATTTAGACTTTGTGAATGACCTGGAGTATGAGCTAAAAGTAATTTAGGTGATAAGCAGGGCAGTTATTCAACACTTGATATCACCAGTAATCATTTTAAAAATCACTCTGTCTCTCTGCTCAGTTTGCCAAGCAGCAGTATTTGCTTCTTCCAGTAATTCAAATTCCCCTGGGAGCTGCTGTTTTTACAGAAGGCAGGGATTAGCAGCACGGTTAAAGCAGGCCTGAAGTTCTGGAGGAGGGAGCAGCTAAGAAAAATGAGATTACCTTAAATGGGGATCATGTACACAGACAGCCAGGGGCTAAAACAAGTGTGGCTAATATACAATATGTCTTTATTTTGTGTTCTGAAACTTGTCAATATGTAAACTGAAAAAATCCCCAGAAAATCAACACATAAACATCCATCACTCCCTACAGAACATATTTAGCAGCTCTGAATTTTAAAAGGTTAGCTTCTTAACCCTGTGCTTATGCTTTGAAATGGTTGGAAGCCACTATCTGTTTTAAAGACAATGAATTTTTTTCCAATTCAGTTTACTGATTAAAGATAAACTAGGATGATTTGCTGAGTCCATTGCTGAGCAACACAATCTCCATAGATGACAGTCCAGAGGTTTTGACTCCAACATACTATTTGAAAGTGCACATTTTATTTCTTCTTTTTAACCTGCAGATCACTGCTATCTCAAATTGAAATTTGGGTTGTGTTTGTTTGTTTGTTTGTTTGTTTTCCACTCCCTTTCAGCTCCTGACTTTTTTGCTAGCTCAGAGATTTTACCATTTATCTTCTTCTGAGAAAGCAGGGATCCATAACTACAGGCCTGAAATTAATTAGATGTAGAAATAATATGACAGCTATTGATGTGTCTTTCATTGAGAGAAATCTTCAAGAGGAGAGCTTCAGACAGAAAGACAATAGAGAGAAGACCCCAGTCCTCCCCTGGAAGGCCATAAAGGAAAGCAGTTTTACAGAACAAACCTGTGAGACCCTCCAGAGAGAATAAAGGAAAAAGCAGCCCCATTCAAACATGACCAAAGCAATAATTTCTGTGTCCTCTGGCAACTACAAGCCCATTCAGAGATCACTTAAAAAAGGTATTACCTGCTCAGTGCACAGAAAATGATGATGGGAATGTGATCTGCTGTGCTTGTTGCTGGTTCCTGTAATGGTTATTCCACTTTGAGGCAGATTTTCAAAAGTTTACCAAGCTGAATCCTTTCCCCTCAGTTTGCAACCTTCAGGCACTTCCTTTCTCCAGTGTCTTCACCCATCTTATTTCAGTCTTTCTCAGCTCAGGCATTTAGGAAGCTGGAGCTGATTCATACAGCTAAGCTGAAGTCACTCAGATCCTGGATGGATTTGGGTCAGCTGTGGCCTGAGAGTAACATCTGGAGAATGTTACTCTTTTTCTGCCATGGTTAAATTTTATTTTGATAATACAATAATTAATAATTAATATTTTATAAATGACCTGTGCTTTAGGAAGAAAGAGGTGCCCTGCATGTGTATGGAGGCAACACAATAAAGTACTGATTTGTCAGGGCTAAAACACAAAGAACTGAGCGGATCTGTTGGATTTTCTGCAATGGCAAGCTATGGAGCACCTTGTGTATGTCTGGCTGCAGAAGTCATTTACTGCATAGGACTGGATGCCAGAAAATGCCTTTGCCTGCTATGCTCAGTGTAGAGTGAACAGAAGATAAATAAAATTTCACCACAGCTTTTAGAGAAACCACCCTTGCTGTCCATTCTCTGGGGCACCAATGATTCCTTTTCTATTCCGTGATGAAAGTTAATCTTTGCAATTTTATGTTCACCATCTACTCCCAATTCCTTAGTTACAGGAACAGTATAATCTCATCTTTTGGGATCCCAATCTTTTGGGATGCTTCTAACTTTTTTAAGAGATGGTGGGGACACAGTAATTCCATGTTTGTCTCCATACATCACTGGAAGACCTGTGAGCATCTATCTTATTGCATACAGAAGGCCCAGCTCTACAGAAGAAGAAAAACAATTGGAATCTATAGATTTCCTCTCTTTTTCAGGGCAGTTTCTACATTTATTTTGTTGGGATGTCTTGTCTGGTTTCTCCTAGGGACCGAATGAAGACTGAATATAGAGCTTCTCTTTTGGATGATTGACAGAATGTGTGGTTAGACAAGTCTTTTTGGAGTCAGACATAACCCCAGCATAAGGGATCTCAGAAAAAATACTGATTTTTTTTGTAGCACGAACCTCTCTCTCCCCCGAGTACCATCCTATTACAGTCATTGCTGACAGAATAAAGAACTATCAAAACAACAAGGTTCAAAATAAAACTCGGGAAGCTCTTATGAAACATGAAAGCTCTGTGCTTCAAAATTCTGGGCTGAGGAGAGCACAACGTGCGCACAGTGAAAAGTTTGGAGGCAAATAAATAAAAGAAATCAAAGCCCATGTTAAAATAAAGAAAGGTCTAAGAAATATTTACTATGCATCAGATCAACTGCAGTCTAATGATCACAGAGAACTCATTTCCAGTGGCATATATAAACCCAAATGTTAATCAGGAGAGGGATGGGAGGAGGGAAATGGCAGTGCATGAGGACAGCTATGTCACCACTCCCAGCAGTGAAGGTGACAGACAGGGAACAGAAAAACCTTGAAAACCACGAGAGAATTGAGCCATATTTAGTACCTGCTGCCCCAAAATCCCTGCTAAGGCAGCTATTGGCAATATCAGAGGTAAGAAATGGAGAGAAAAGTAGTGGGTGGGAAGATCTTACCCAAAGGGAGAAATTCCTTATTTTCCAAGTTTTTGCTTGACAGCAAAAGGAAGAGGAGAGACATTTTGCATGGGCCCATCACAGCCAGAGGCTTGTCACATACAACGAATCTTTTCTAGGATGAATATTTAAATAGTTTCATGGGATTATGAACCTACAGTTTATAATTGTCACATACCTATGCACCACTTGTTACAAGTAGAAATGAGCATCTCAGTGGGGAAGTTCCTTGATTTCTCCTCTATTTCACTGATCCAAACCCTTTTTGTGCATGGGGCTGAGATGATCCAGGCTGCTGAAGCTCCATTTTACACCACACCTAATCTAATCAACAGCAGGGCCTTATTACCCAAATTCCTTGTCTTTCCCCAGAGCAAAGCACTCTATCATACCTACAGCTTGTATATATACTATTATATTATATATATCAAGGAACACCTTAATAATTTTTCTTTGCTTTGGTCCTTTATGTCATTACTGCATTGGTCTACTGTGTTATTTTAACTGGGAAATGATAATTCTACTTACTCCTCAAAGACTGTTGAATTACTGATGTGATCTGCATAATAAATCCTTACATTTTCTAATGTTTACTAATCCAAATTTATGTTTTATTTAATATTTAAGGGATATCCATGAGAACTTACTCAAGATTTTTTCTTTTTTTGAGTAATTGATTTCATAGTCATAATTTCCCCTATTTAATTCTTCAATTACTATAAAAAGTAATTGAGATTTATTCCTACATGAAATCTAATTCATGCTACAAGTAGGTAGAGACGGAAACAGACTGATCATTCTCAAATCTCATTCTTGTTATTTGGGTTATTAATAAATGATTTTATTTTCCAGAGTAGAATATCATTCAAGTAGCTCAAAACCTTTTATAGTTTGAGAATTGTCTTTTGTTCTGTCAAACAAAAATAAATAACATGAAATAATTCATATGGCACAAAGTATTTATAACCTAGTAACAGTAGGAGATTGTAATTCTGAAGTGTAATAATACCATTGTGGAAGGAAAGGAAAGACAGGAGAACAGTTTTGCAGGTTTTTATAGAAATGTATTTTGCAATAAGCACTGCTTCAGGCAATGTTTTTTTTTCTGATATAAATCAGCAAGGTATCATCACTGTGCCTACTCAAAATAGAGCCAATAGGGTTATTTTGGTGTATGAATACAAACCCTCAGTGTCCAATTCAGCTCTTCTTCAGTTGTTCACTGTGGAAGTAAATTAATCTGAATGTCTGAAATATCCCATTAATCTGTATGAAGTCATGTATGGCTTCTAGACATGGGAATCAGGACTTAAGTATTGTGTTCCGTGTCATAGTATTTAATTTTACACAGCTTCTCAGACTTCCACAAAGCCAAGAATACTGGAGGATTTAATCCATACATCCTGGGTGCGTATTAAATAAAATTCCTTAAACAGTACAAAAATGGATATCAGCAAAGAAACTCCAGTCTCCATTTTCAACTGTCCCGTCAAGATATATCCTATTCTGTTATTGCTGCATGAAAATCTGAACTCAGCTTCATCCCTGACTCCAGCACAGCTTCAGGAGATGCATGTACACACACGGGGACTGTCCTATATTCTGCCCAAGGAGCTCCTGATCTTGTGCTGAGCTGTGAGTCTGCCTGCTGACACAGGTGAGTTTTCTGAAACAGCAGCAGCAAGGCTGCTTGTGGGGCTGGGGAACGAGGCATATGATAGCTCCAGAGAAGTGTCTTAATAATGGAAATCAGTGCACTTATTCATTTTTTTTCCATAGGTTTTCATGTCATCATTAACTTAATTTTATCAAAATAAGATGCAGCTCTTCTATAAACTTGTGGCAGGGGAAGAAATTTTATTTAGCACTCAGAACCTGTGTGTCAGAATATCAGAGGGATATAAGAAAATATGTTTAAAAAATATCCTCAGTGGATCCATTTTTAAGTTAATTCCACTCAGCAGATGCCCTTCCTAAACTACTTTCAAATGACTGCCTTGCTTAAGTTCCATTTCAATAACTACTAAATAGCACTTTTTTCAGCGACATGCATGAACTAAACCCCACATTACCATCATCTGGAATAACTTTCTATGGATTCACTCGTTGCATGGTCTTGAAAGGTTTCCGTGAAAAGAGGCTGCTTGATTTCTGTATGGAAATCTGACATTTAGAGTATGAGGCAAATGAGCTGTAAAGAGGATGGGTCAAGTAACATCAGTGGGTTTTAAGTACCCTCCTGATTATGAGATGCATGACATTGATTAGAAGCACAAAACAGTGCTGCTAATTTATAATTTCTGCTTGTGCATTTGCACACGAGTGGTTTGGGATTGGCAGTGTTCAAAGATGAACAAAGAACAGGAGAAAGTGTCCAGTTAGAGCATTTACCTTTGTGTCACATCATTACTGAAAGCATTGACAACACTCCCTTCCATCTTCTCCCGCTCACTTCTGTAAAAGAAGGCACAATAGAAGGGTTTGAAAGAAAGGGACCAGTTTTAGGTACCCAGCTTGGTGCTGTTCACACCTTGTGGCTTGTGTCAGTGGATGACAACCCGAGCTGCCTGCCAGGAGAGGAGGATTTTGCCTGCCCGTGTCTGAACAGCTCCGGTGGGTGCCAGTCATTACTGACACCATCTGTTCACTTCTGTGACAGCACTTCCAATCTGCTCTCCTGGAAGGGAAATGGCTGCAGAGGAATTCCAGCAGCACTGCTGCAGGAAAGGACGTTTGCCCACATATAATGAGAATTTTTTCCTCTTTGCTTCCTTGGTTATACATATTGTGCATATATGCAAAGTTCCCGTGCACTTGAAGGTAAAATAACTTCCTGAGAAAATAAAACAGAAGGGTCCATTAATTCTTGGTACAAAGTCTGTGTGTTTGACCTCCTATAATAAAACATGTCGTGCTTGCTGGAATAAAAATACATATTGCATATGTAACTGTCCACTGTGTGGACAATTATGCTTTGTTATAAATAAGAAATCAAATTTCACGGAAATGAAACTTGAACACAAAATGTGGCCAATATTTGGGGTGTTACTTATCAGCTGATGGTTTACAAGATGAGCCATTTATAAGGAGGAAAGGGAAAATTATAAGGGATTAACCACTTGTGATACATGGTAATAAACTAATGTTGGGTGTTACTATTGCATGATACCTGAGCAATAATTACCTTAACTGCTTTGAATCATTTACCAGCTCTCTATAATTTATAGCTCAAGCTTTATGAAACTTCTCAAGTTATAAAAAAACAGACTGAAAATGTAAGCACAGGAGATTTCTCCAGTGGTTCCTTTTTTTCACTACATAATAATGAAAACATTCATATGAGCATGCAGTAATATGTTTGCCAAAATAAGATGAAGTTCTTCATTTCCTCTGCAGTCTTGAATTTTATTTTTTCACATAACTCTCAAAGGCAGAAATTTCATTTGTAAGGTGACTATTGGTTAATGAGTGCACATCCTTTATTCCCTTTTTGCTTTATAGTAGTGTCACTGAAATGTCTCTGAAAAACAACTGGAACTTGCAAAGTTCTGGATAATAAACATGCACTGCTTGGGTGAGGCAGAAGGATGATCTATCTTTTAAATTGCAGTGTAAAATAAAGATGTACAAGATTGGGTAAACATTGAAAGCATTTTGAACGTGGTAGCACTCAGGTTTCAACACAATAATTTTGTTCGTACCAAAGTATTGTTCAAAATGATGTTGTGAAAGCAAATTAATTCAACCACTTACCATGGACCAAAAAAAGATCAGGGGAAAATTTGCTCTGAAATTTGTGTCTCACATATGCATTTCATTTTCATTTCAGTTGGCTTTTGCAAGAAGGTCTAACGATCAGTAGAAAAGGCATCTTTTGGAAAATGTTTCCTGTCATAAAAATCACTGTCTGCTATTTGATATTAATTTACACACTGAAAGAACAATTAAGGATCTATAGTACTTTAAAAGTATTTCCCCATACCTTCAGAAATGAAGTAATATTGAGAAACTAACAGAACTAAAGGCTGTAATATTGAAACAAAATAAAGACAAATTGGTTTCCAGATTATTTCCATGAATTGACCTGGCATTCTGCTATGGTGAAAACCATGGTGAAAATAAAACAGGAGGTGTTATAAGTGGACCAAAGCTGGAAATATTGCAAGTGCACGGGAACTGACTTTTTCAGCTACAAGAGTAAAATAATTAGTTAAAAATAATAACTGTTCTTTGTTTCTCTAAAGTGAGCATGAGAAATCCTAATTTACAGAAGGCTAAGGAACTTTGGAGTAAACAAAAATAATGCTACAAACTGTGAGGTGAAATATCCACTTTCCTACTGGAACTCTGTCCCTGACACAGGGGATAGTTTTTGTCAAGTCGTTTATGTTTCCTTGGGCTAGACACTTGTTCTTGATGCCAATGGAAATGACATTTGTTTATTCCAGAGGAGTTGCCTAGTGAAGAGATCTTTACATTCAGGAAAATTTAAAAATGCTGCAACAAGGAATGGCTAAGATATTGAGCTGTGACTCTGTGAATTTCCTTTATAAACCTATTTTTGTCTCTTTAGGCCACTTCGGACACTTCACCTCTTTGGTCTTTATTTTCTCCCACATTTTGGCTCCAAAAGAGGCGGGTGGGGGGGAAGGGTTTGCCATCTTCAAAAGCTTTCCAACCATTACTAAAACCAGAAGGGAAGAGTCCAGGAAAACCTGGTGATGGCTGCTGCATGCAGGCAGTACCTTAATATTTGTCATTTAGAATAATTTTCATAGAAAATGGGGCTCTAGGAAGTGCCCTTTGCTGAGGGTCAGCTCAGCCTCCTGCTCTGGAACAAGGGGGAATTTCCTTCGTCCCTTTCTTCGCCTTCCTCTTCCCCTTCCCCTCTAGGCTGATGAATGAAAATTAGCCAATATTAGCAAGGGTGTTTTGCAGTCAAGCCTTGAAACCAAAGCAGGTCACATTAAGAGAGCACTCACATCATCTGCTGGATCTGCTGGGGTGGTGGCCAAAAGGAAAGAAATGGGGCAAAGCTCCTCATTATCAGAGGGCTGATACTGCTCTGTCAGCAGACACTGGGGCAGGATGCAAAACCATGGCCTCAGCTAAATGGAATTGGGACAAAAAGCCTGCACTGATCCTCAAAACTCTTCAGCAGCTCAATCCAGGGCACCTTCATTTTTCAGGGCAGCCTGATAAAAGGAGATTTAAGAGGGTAAAGCTGTGGGGTAATTTTATGTTTCTCATTTGTCTCCTATTAAGAGCATCTGGCCTGTGCTTGACACAGAGATGAAATTAAATATATGTATTCAGAGAAGGATATGCCACTTCCCTAACCAAGGTTAGAAAGAACATCTTCCAGTGCCTGGGTTGTCAAACTCAGCACTTGCAGTAAATAGAGAGAAAATTCTCTTCTTTTTTTCTGTCATTATAGGTCTCAATTTATCTCTTTCTCTTGCAGTTTTAGTGCTGGTTTTTCTTCGTGCTAAAGTATCTTATATCACTGAAACAAAATTTGCCACCTTTCTCCAAACAACTGCTCAAATTGGATGCTGTTCTCGCCTTACAAGCACTGTAAAAGTTATTAGAGGGTTTGTAATATCCAAATAACTTACACTCCCAGCAGAGATGTATCCTTTAATACTTTAAATTCTTGTGTCAGGTTAAATGTGACAGGAATGCAAGGGTGAGAATTCATGTTTTTAGCAGCTTTAAAAAATTGAAAGCATATTTAAGTCATGCTCCTGATTTAAAAATGGGCAAGCAAAATGAATGTTTCATAAGAAAAAGAGTAGCAAAGTTGGTGTAATCTGAGGAAAGCTTTCTTGTTTTACATGTTCCTACTGGGTTATTTTTCTAAGTCACTTTTAAAAACACAAATGAAATTAATGTTTCCTAAGAGAAAAAGCAGCAAAATCGGTAATCTGAGGAAAGATTTCTTTCTTGCTTTTCATGTTGTTTACTGGGTTATTTATCCTCATCACTTCTTTAAACACAGGCATCAATAAACAAGTTATAAGGCACGGTAAGAATTTATGACCTGCAATTCAGCTGAGCTATGCTCAGACAATACCATTAGGTCTAAGCAATGTAACTAAGCCTTGATAGTGATCATTTAACAGAATAATCTGATTTTTTTTTTTAAGTGCTAGCATTTTGGGTTTTCAAGCAGAAATCCCAGAGACTCACCACCCTGCAGCATCCACTAAACTCACTTGAGCAGAAGACCCAGCACAGTCTGAACAAGAAGAGTTCCATGGAAAAAAAAAAAAAAAAAAAAAAAAAGACTAGAAACCAGATCTCAGCCAAAACCAGAGACAAAACTGATCTCTTTATCTTTTCCTTTCTGTGGAAATAGCAAAAGACAGCTGTTATGTCTATGCTCACAAAGAACATAACTTTTGTATATGCCGTGAAAAAAAGTAGTCTATAATATTGAAAAAACCTCCAAATCTATATGACTAAATAGTGCATTTCTTAAAGAAAATATCAGTATCTTTTTTTCCCAGTAAAGTTCTCCACTGGAAGTTAAACCAGGGACTGAACAGAGCCATTGTACTTTAGATTACTCTACTACAATTCCCATGCTAATAACCTTAATTTATACATATGTATATCAGAAACATTATATAGCAGTTAATTCTGTAATAAAATCACAGTTGTTTATGTACTTGCCTAATTTTCCTTCCTGAAAATGGCTGCTCAGCAATTAGTTTCCTATTTACCACAACCATTTTTGCAACTGTAGTTTCTCTCCAAAGAGTAATGCCAGGACAGCAGAACTGCAGGGTTTTCTGTTCCCCAGTATTAACCTGCTGGACAGCAGAGATTTTGTTAATTTTAGAAATTTAGCAGCTTTCTTTCTTTAAATTTTATTTTTTAAATGACTGTTTCATATTGCTGGTGGATTCCTCCTCTATACTGTGTGCTGTACACGACATACATTTTTATTTTGATTTCATTTTGCACTCAGATGAAACTAATGAAGCAAGGGGAAGATCTATCTGTGAAGATAGATCTGTGAAGATCTATCAGTCCATCCTCTTTATTTTCCTGCCAGAGCCAGGCTTTTCCATGCCATGCGTCTGTTGTTAGAGCCCTGGTCAGTGAGAAATTCAGAATTTCTGTGCTCACAGGCACTGACCCCCAAGAAAACACTGCATTTGACCTGAGGCCTTGGAAAAGCTTCCAAAACTGAGTGACAGCTCTGGGATTCTGGGTGTGTAGTTTGAGTAGAAGTGTGGGATATCACAGGGTGGAAAACTTAGAGCTTAAGGTTTTAGAATATAGTAATATATATAAAGCAATATGGAGGTTTTAGGATGTAGGCTAAGTTCTTTTTTTACCTTCTTCTTCATGGGTCTGGATGATTTTTTTAATTGGGTAGAAAAATCTGCATTGCAGGCCACAAGTGGTTGGCTATTGGTTTAAAAGTAAAAAAAAAATCAGGTGTAATTTCTTAATGGGACAGTTTATCCTTAAAAGGCCTTGTAGAGGGACAGATAGGGCTCCATTTTCAGTTTTTTAGCTACAATGCTGTAGAACTCACAGTTTGTGAGACTTTAGTATAGATAAGAATTAATAAACATGCAAGTCAGAACAAGAAATACCATCTCACACATTTAACCCCGACTCTGGCAAAAAGAAGATAAAAGTGACAGTCTGCTTTTGTTCACTGGGCTTCAAATGATGCTGAAATGGGACAGGTAGAGGTAAGACATAGAAGAGGTAAGAGGGGACATAGAAGAGGTAATTAGCCCAGTTACTACACACACATTTCAGTGGGAGCTGCATGGGCCTCACCAAGTTCCATCAAGAGGTTGCAGAGCTGCCTCTTCTCTCAGTGCTTCCAACCTCTCAGAGTGTGGAACTTGATGCTTTCTGGGATGTACAAACCAATATCTCATTGCTACAAAATCCAAAAGTTAAAGAATATTGCAACCCTCTACCTTCAGTCAAGTTTAAGGATGGGAAAAGAAATGAGCTTTGGAAAGAAAAACCATTTGAATAGAAATTGCAAGCAAGAGAAAAGTCTCTGAGAGGAGAAAAGGGTAGCTTGATTCTTCAGAAGAGACTTGCAGAGAGGAAGCAGCAGAAGCCTTCAAGCCATCAAATTTCAAACTTCATTGAGAATGAAGTGAGGTTATGGATTGGTCGGGTTCAGCTCTGCTGCATTCTGCCTGGCAGATTGAACATTTTCTTTAATTTTGAATTTATAACAGAATCTGAGCAGATTTCATTGGCCCTGATTCCCCGATTTTTTTGTGTATTTCTGATTATACTGCAGAATGAGTGCAGCTCTGAGGAGTGACGTGAAGTGACACCACCTAATTAGAAAAGGGACTGCACTTCAGGCTTCAGCAACACCAAAAGGAAGATTGCAGATTTAAGTCATTCCCGTATCCTCAGGGTACTGGCTTTACAATTTGGGGT
>VWZU01019429.1:549379-626808 GCA_013397095.1 Sterrhoptilus dennistouni | reverse complement strand
AAAAAAAAAAAAAAGCTCCTTTTCTGATATACTTGAAATTATTAGAAACAAAGTGTACCAAGTAAGAGTCTGATAAAATTGTGTGCCATATTCCTAATAGGAGAAGAAAGGTTTCTCAAAGAAAATTAGATTGTTCTTTTCCTGGATCATCCTGAACATTTCTTTTGGGTTTGTGGGATTTTTTTTGCAAGGATATAATACTCTACCTGTTGCCTGCTTGCTGCTGGGGCTAAGGGAAACCTAAGAGATGAGGAAGAAACAGAATTTTGTGCTGAACACCTTTACTATGCTACTTAACCTTGTCATAAATCCTTTAATAACCTCCAGCTGCTCTGTTGTTATCATGCCCTTCTGAGCTTAGCTGGTTGAATCTCCCTCCTGCTTTTAAACTTCTTGGTAAAAGTAGCTTTGTCTCTTGCAAAGTCCATGCTAAGGCTGAACAGCAAACAGCCAAGGGACTGTTCCCCAAAATCCTGCTCATCTCCAGGCATGGATGCTCCTCCCTATTCCCATGAATGGGGAAAGGCACAGGGGGTTCAGCAGAAGAATCATTTATTAACCTGAGGTTTGCAGCTTCAAAGGGAAAATAAAAGCCAAGCAAATCCCAGGATCTTGTGGAGGATATGTAGAAGTCATTCCAGGAATGATGTGGCAACGTCTCATGGTTAAGACTATTCTGTCCTCTGAAATTCTCACATGCTTGTGAGGATCTCTGCTGGCATTTTTTAAGAAAAAAAATGTTTCCAGATCAATGAGTTGAGAACATTTTCGAAACACATTTATGTGAAAGCAAATAGAGGGATTCACCTATTTAGCTGGGAAAAAAAAATATTACCATGTTTAAAAAAAAGAAAATAAACTTAATTTGCGCAACGCACAGAGTACGGAAGGAGAGAGACAAGTCATGATCTTTGAATGTTTAAGGATTTTGAATTATTCCATTCATTTTGAGCTTATTCATGGTCCTGTGCCCTGAAGGCCTCAGGGATGATGAGGCTAAAATGCCAAAAGGGATGTCACTGCATGAAAGCTGCAGAATTAATGCAAGTGAGCTCAGTTTACATGCGATCCCTTTGGACTTCACCTTGGCTACAAAAGAAGATGTTAAATTAAGGTTGCAGAAAAACTCAGAAAGGTCCTAAAACTGTTCTTGCAAACAGCCAAAGTTTTGTGGTCAGTGCTGGCAAAGAAAGCTGGTTCTTTTTTTTGTAAACTTTGCTTCTCTGACTATCATTTTCACTTTAAATATTTTCTCCTTTGAGGAATTCCTCCAGGGTTTTCCCTCCTGCCTTGTCTCACCACAGTGACTCAGCTGGGAAAATAATGTAGCCTGCAGTTTAGCCAGTGTGCTTCATCAAGAGGCTTTTCTTGGGGAAAAAAGATGATTTAAAGTGAAATTCCTTAGTTTAGCACAGATTAGGGCCTTCTGGTAGTTCACATGTGCAGAGATGAATTATTAACCTTTGGGTAAAGGTAGCAGTGTGTTCACATTAACTTCTCACAGTGTTTGAGGTTTTTTCCCAAGTGCACATTGGGGAGCCATTGGGATGCTAATAATGAAGTGCTCACTAATTCCTACAACTCCTTGTTTTATTGCAATGGTCTCTGCAGAGTGAGTACAGCACAAACCATTCCAGCCAACTATGATTATGGTTATTATTATTATTATCGTTATTATCATTATGATCATCATAATTATCATCATTATCATGTCTATCATTATCATATTTATTCCTGTGTTAATGTTCATCTAAATTTTTAATAAAAGCTTCAGCCCCTCTCAGACGGTGTTTATGTACCTCAATCTCCATGTGAACTAAATTTAAACACAGAAACAGAGTAGGAGGCTGTTGTTTGGGGTGTTTTATTTGTTTCTCTGTTTGTTTGTTTCATTTTGTTTTAAGTAGATGAATTTCTTCTCATGGGAAAGGTCAATCATTCCTCAGAATCAAAATTCTCCCAAAGTGGAAGCCTCTGGGCTGAAAATAATGAAGTTTCTGGGAGACACTGCACATGCAAAGGTATAATATTGGTGTGGAAACTGCAATGCGGTGTGGAAACTGCGATGTGGGATTTAGCTCTGAGGAAAGCTTTGTTAAGGAAACGTTTAACATTAATATAATAATGTTTGTTTAATATTTCAATTCAATTTAATTTAAACAAAATAATTTCTTCGGCATCCGAGAAATGTATCAGCATAATTGAAAAACTAATAAATCCTTTGCTTCTCTATCTGTACCTCATTGCATTTTCTAGAATTGAAATAAAATAATTGAGGTAGCATTTGCTGACCAGATTTTTGAACCAGTAAAGCAGAGGTTTCTTATGTGAGTAGGTTAAACTGTTTGAAGAGTTAAAACCAGCTTTTTCCAGCCATATCCTCTTGGCAGACAGACTTGCTTTGAAGGTAGTTTTTTTTCCCCATGTCAGTTCATTAAAGTAAACCAGTTCAGAGAGTAATTTAAAGGAGAGAATTTTCTGAGGTATCGAGAAATTGGGAGAACTGTTTTCCTCAAAAGGTATGGCTCTAAATGAGGAGTGAGAACCAGAAGTCCCATAATCCAGGATAATTTGGACCCTGGAAAGGTAATTCATTAATTAAAAATAAGACTTTTAGAACAAGCTGCTGAGTTTTTCCTGGTTTTTTTCTTTTTTTTTACTCCCAATAATATTCCTACAAAAAATGTTAGACCCTTGTTAAACTCTAAGCTTAATTGCAAATGTAGATTTCTATTTTTAGGTGTTCCTGATTAAAGTCAAAGTCTCAGATGTAGCTTGATGCAAATCACAAGTGAAAAGGAATAATTTAGTAAATAAATGAAAGCTAGCATTTACTAATAAGTGGCTACTCTGAATAAATTGTATAGTATTAATATATAAGTAGTCTGAATAAATGACATACTTTATCACATATAATAATGGGGCAGTCACCTATAAAAAAAAAGAGACAATGGGTTTTTCTGTGTGTTTGCTGATCCTCTTTGTACTGTTCCATCTTGTTTCAAGTCAATTTAAGGTTAAAATTTGCATCCAAACCATTTCCATTTTTTGACAGCGGTGTAAGCAGAACCAAATTGTACCTTGCTAGTCACTCAGGGGAAGGAAAAAAAACCCAAAAAACAAAAGAGGCAATATATATCAGGCTTGGCTACACTAAACAGCATTTTTGAGGGAGAAAAAATGAAGGTAGCACAGATCCTCCAAGGTGACTCTGCCTGTGAAGAGGTGGCAAGCTGTTATCTGCTGGGTGTCACTGCCTGCTGAGGATGAGCAGGGGCTCTCTGACAGCAGCCTGATCACCCCTCACTGGAAAAAAGGAGCTGGGAAAAAGATTATCAAAACATGATGCCTTCATGAAGTGTGGAGTTTAAAGCACGGCCCCAGAACCCCTTCCCTGGTGTCCTTTTCAGGGGAAAACAGATCTCAGGGGAAGGAAGAGGGATGGATGTCACAGTGTCTCGCCTGGCAGGTGATGGTGCACAGATGAAAAATCTTTCACCAGGTGCGTTCAGGAGGATAAAGTCAGAGATTTTGCTGGGTTATAAACACGGAGCTGTCAGTGCCCCCATTACTCAGAGTTATCAGGAGGCGTTTATACCCGCACTGGGGAAACCTTGAACAATTAAAGCCACTGACTGCCCCAGCCTGACCCAGGTGCTCCCCAAGGCTGTGTGCAGGTGCTGATGCGGCCACTGAAACAGCCTGGCAGGTTTGCAGGATGTTTTTCTCTTCAGGACCATGGCATGTGTCACTGGGAACGCTGAGTTGCTGCCACACGGAGCACACAGACTCTCCCGTTCCACACCAGCAGCCTTGTTTGCCCCTTTGGCAGGCGGGGGGCACCGAGTGTCTGCTTTTTGAAACAGGAGTGTTCCATCAGGACTTGCACAGATCTAAATTCGCCAGTAAACACGGAAGGGGAAAGGTTCCAGTTAGCAGATTTCCTTTCAAAGACTGAGAGAAAATTGCCTTTTTTTTTTCTTTTCCTCTTTTGGTGTTGTGTCTGAAATAAACATTCATTAAAACTTATCCTCTCCAAAATCCAGCTACAGTGGCTTAGCAGGATGCCTCAGGAATAGTGCAGCAACAAAGTAGAAGGAAGTGGTATCAGATCACCACGGCAGAATAAAAATTTAAAATTATTACACCTTTTCAAAGCCCTCAGGATATCTGTTGTTAAAAAAGAAAATGAAAAATCTAATGTCAGAGGTAATGCTGACTTTTTTTCCAGTAGAAACCATGATACTTGGTAAGAGCATGATCCAATCCCCAGCACTGTCGTGCATAGTCAGAATTCTAGCTTAAGTGCTTCATGTAAAACTACATTCAGGGTTAGAAATACTTTTTTCTCTTCTATAAAAATAATGATTTAAGTTTCCTGACCCGTGCTAAAGAAATTACTGTTAATTATTTAGAATATATTTACCCTAGAGCTATAACACTAAAACACCCAGCAAATAAGAGAATTTAATACTCAACAGAAGGAATCTTGCTAGTTTAAACCAGAAGTTGCTTTTCTGTTGTTACATATAAAGACCACATTTTACACAACAGTAAAAGGATCTGAGGCTTTCCCTTTCTAGAATAGTCAAAGGCAAAGAGCGCCAAAACCTTCATAAACATTGGTGGAGAATCCATGACTCAGTCATTACCTGGCCATAGTTCTGGGCTGTGGAAAGATTTAATCTTTCCAGTCTTCCACTCCTCTAACTTTGAATCCTACTTTGAATCCTTGAAATTTTGGGTCACTGTTTAAAATATGAGTATCAGTGTTTAATGATAACAATCCATCATCTGCTCATCACCTTCAGCTGGAATGCTGTTGGGTCTCCCTGGTAAAAATGGATTTTTGAGACAATCAATTGCTTGGGTGCAAACATTTCAGGATGAAAGAGCAAAGCATTTGTGAGACAGGGCAGCTAAACACAATTCAAGAGGAAAATATTTCTGTGAAAGCATATAGAACTATAAGAAAAAAACCAGCAGAGATGTTAATTCAGCAGCACCAGAGGACCAGCCCATTCTGAGCTGCAAAGGGGACTGACACATCCCCATTTGATTGACAACTGCAAAGCCCTATCAGGCATTTCATCAGGAGGTGAGCAGCATATCAATGTTCAGCCTGGCAAATCATCATTCAGAGTCAGCAGCTGGGTGCATTAGCAGGTTTAAAGAAGCTTTGCACTCCTCACTTGTGCACACACTGCCTGCAGAAACTGCTTTACTGTGTAAGCTGCTCAAATCATTGTGGCACAGTGAGGGGAGTTGGTTCCCTGCACACACACACACACACACGATGCCACCTGCCTGGCAGCAGATATGAAACCAGCCACTAATTTCACATCCATCCTTAAATTCAGGTTGAATGATCATTGTTGGTACAATGATCTTGCTCAGGTCTGCTGAAGGTTCAGTTTTGCTGAGTTTGTGACCTTAGGAAAGGATAAAAGAAAACCTGCTGAGTGGTGCAAAAAGCAGAGTTTGAAATATACACTGATTGTTTAATAAATGAGGAGTCTACAGGATGGGTCTTGGGGCAAAGAAATTTATGGGTAGCTTAACTTCAAACCCCTCTACAATGCTTTCATTGGTAAATTATGCATCCTCCTTTACCCCAGAAATATTCCATTTTTACCTTGGATACATGTTATATAAGAAGCTTTTTTCATATTTGCTAATCATCTAATAAGATATTAAGTTAAAGACTCTGAAGAGAAGCCCTTGCTGAGGAGAAGCAGAGTCTACATAATTAATAAGGACTATGTTCAAGGCATATGATCTCTGCAGTTCCAATGGCACAGGATGTGACCAAGCCCAAATATTCCAAAATACATGAGTAACAAGGCTACAGAACATGAGTGACAGGCTGACATTAACAGCATCCTGCGGTGATAACAGCAGACAAACCATGAACTTAAATCCTGGCTGTCTCAGAGCTTGGTCAGTCTTTTCTCTATCAGCCATAAATTTCAGGCCAGTGCTCATATATCAGCTAAATCATTTGAGTGGTCCTTCACTGTATCATTCCCCAGCTGTTGACTGGATGCATCCATCAATGAGGTGAGCAGCTTCTGCTGCAGTTGGGGTAACACCTATTTTTCAGTTTGAAAAGAAAGTCAGTGGCAAGGTTACCTAATGTAGTAACAATCTTTCTATTTAACCTTTAATGCCAAAAAACGTTGATGTAAGCGATAGTCACCCATTAAGGACACAGAAGCAACATTTAGGCTACTTTCCTGTCATTACAGGAAGGGTGAATATCAAGGTGTTGAGTGGTCCTGAACTGCTGAACCATTTGTACTCTACTTGCTTAGAAAAACTCGGGATCTGACCTCCTCGTTTTGCAAGAATTTATTTAAATCAACAGCAATGAACATATTTATTCAAGTGCATTGCAATTTGCTGCAGCCAACTTGTAAACAGAGGTAAAAATGAACAACTTCAGCCTTGTGTTTGTAATCCTGGGAAACACATGGACTGGAAAATATAACCTTAGGCTTGAATTTCATAAACAGATATGAAAATACCATTATATAAATTAATTCCCTCCTGGTTTCTATGAATCATTTTTGCTTCTCACATTTTTTAAAAGCTCCTTTCAATAATTAGCCAACAGCAAAATTGCACAGAAAGAAAACTGCAGCTATCTCCATCTGCATGTGGATTAGCAGGTAGAAAAGGAAACAAATCCATTTTCCATACAGGAGTTGTAAATCCTAGGACCTGATGGAATTGGACTAATTAACAAAGAATTAAAAGTAGGTAATTTTTGGCATTCCTACTTCATTGATAATTTTATGGCAAGCAAATTAGGAAAGCACCAGATGAGAGAGAGTAATGAAAGTCATTTACATCAACTAGCCTGGCTAGAGCTGAGGCCAAATGGCATTTAATGACATATATTTTCATTCCTAAATAATATTGGTTTGATGTGGGGAAGAAGAAAAACCAAACCTTTTTTAAAATCTTAAATTTATGGTATTTTTAAGAAGAAAACAAAAATCTTAATCCCTGATCAGCTGTTTGCAAACCCAATGAAACTTTTTGAAGGACTTATGTTTTGAAACTATGCCTTTGGCTACAAATACATACAAATATTTTGAGTGTTCTATACTTACAAAAACGACTACATTTCTCCCATGTCTTGATAAGATCAAAAGCATAATTTTGAAAGCTCTGAATGTATCTGGTATCCATTCATTGCTTTTCCAGTTTCACACCGATGAGAATTTTTTAAGTTATGGAAGCAAAAGTTACAGTTGTGTTTAAATAAGCCCTTGGGTAACTGATCGTGCTCTTGAAGTTATCTCATTCTTCGAGAAAATTTATCAGCTTTGGACAGTATTATCATTTTACATCTTTTGCAACATGTATGCATCTAAAACCAACAGTTTTGCCACATAGTCTCCACTATTTGCGCACTGATTGACAATTTGCTGACAATCTGCTGTCCCTGTCTGAATCTTGTTAAATCGGGACTTTTTTGGTCAGTGAAAGATGGCTTTACTTCCCCAAGTCCAGGACAAAACAAATAATCTGCCAAGAAGTTATTCTTAAAACCCACAGGAGTCACTCTGAAGGTTAAACAGACCATTCCATATAATGGGTGGCTTTTCTTTTTGCATCAAATTCACTTTACTAAGCATCAGAACCTTTCTATCAATTAACATGCTCCACTTCCTATCATATGTCATTCTATCCAACTAAAATTGTCCTTGGCAACTTTCCTGTTTAGTTTAACAGATCCTGTTCTGAAATCTGTCTCCTAAATTCCCTGTCTCACTTGTAGAGCCTGCAGCCCACCCCACCCTGTGCAGCCTTGTCAAGGTGCTGGCAGGTGAACCAGGTTCCAAAGAGTAAAAGGAATACTGCCTACATTCCAGCTGGAAATCTCCAAGCAGACTTTGTTGCCCTTTGTTCTACACATTTAAAAAACTGTTTCTGACAGTTCCCCATCGTTTCCACAGCTCAGAGGAGAGAACCAAGCCTGGCACTGCCTGCCCAGTGTGAGCAACAGGACCTGACACAGGAGTGTGTCTGCACTGTAGAGAGGGAAGCAGATTGTTACAAACTCATTGCAAAACCCACTAACACAATGGACAAAAAAGTATTTTCTTTCTTCCTGAGGGATTCTATCAGAAATATGGTGAATCTGAAGACTGATGAACTTTCTTAATATGCTTCTACTCATTCTCTTCAATGATCTCATTTCCTCCAAATTTTTAGAAAAGTTGACCACAGGAAAAAAGACTGATTCAAAACAATTTTTGTAATGAATTAGATTTTTGAATTGAGCTGGGGTTAAATGGTAAACTTATTTTCAGCTAACTGCTTCTCATGGAGTTCATTCCTTTGAATGCATGGCTGCAAATCTGCTTGCTCACACTGCTGTTTCCTAGGCTGGAGTGACTATTAAGTTTTGTAATTAGTGGAATGTAATTATTTCCCGTAATGGGCTGTAAATTCACATTATGCAATAAATCATTCTTATGTACACTTAAGGATCCATTACTCTTCTTAGCAACTGAATAGCATATTTACTAAGCATGGAAATGTTCAGCTGGAGTGCCTTGTAGGTTATTGGGAAAGCATTAGTTTTTCCCAAATGAACCCTCTTTGGTGAGGGAAAGTGGTTAGCAGCAGGAAAATTGTGGTTCTACCACTGAGGTTAGAAATAAGTCTTGCAAACCTGATTCAGCAGGGCACTAAAAAAAATATTTGCATATCAGTTCCACTGGGACCATTTATTGTCCTCATTAAGGCTATTAAGCGCTTTCTTAAATCTTCTTCTGAAATAATAGCCAGGGAGAGAGAACTGCTGTTATGACTAAAGATTTTTCAGCCAGGACAGGAGTGAGAGAGCAGCAGAATCCATGGAACAGCTAAATCCAAGCCAGAGCAGCCCTAAGCCTTGCATGTGCATAACAAATATTGTACCTTGGAAGGGTAAAAATAAAATTTAAAAGGCTGGTGGGTATTCTCAGTAGAGAAAAAGAGTAAAGTTTATTATAATATTGTACTGAGCTGAAGATTCTGCACTAATGTGGCCTTTAAATTGGATCTTCCTTGGAGATATGCTGTCACTTCTTAGTCAATGAGAGGAAGCAGAAGCTCAGAACATCTTTGAGCACTGCTATCAAGAACTGAGACTGCAGGAAAAGGGAATTTATTCAATAGAGAAAAAATAAAGATTCAGCACAAAGTTTGTAATCTGTGTTGTCACACTGTTGGTAGAATCCAGATTCTTTCATATACTAACGTAATATTCGTATAGCATGCATGTACACCTGTGCCTCCACCATCCTAATATGGTTCATGAGGAATAAATCAGTCCAAAGATACTTGGCACCTCAGCAAACTTAAGTTTTAACTCTAACAAGGCAAGCATCACCCTTCACAAGGCGGAGGATTTCAGTATAAAAAGCCTTCCTTGCATTTTTCCTGTAGTACTTTTGTCGTAACCTCTCCCCTCTCCAAAACTGATCTTATCCCACCTATCTCTTTACTTGCCATCAGTAATGAAAGTAAAACTTTAAGGAGGGTCAGAATCCCTTTTCCTTGTTGCTGTCACCATTAAACCCTCCTTTACTGTGATCCTGTTGCAGCAGGACTGGCACAGGTAGGAAGCCCTCCTATCACATTTACAAGACATACATAAGATACATGTTAATTTCAAAAATATAAAGCTAAAACAGGAAAAAAGAAATCCCCATGTGCACCTGAATAATTCACAGTCAGTGTTGTCCAGATGTCTAAAATGTGCAGGCTGTAAGGATATCCTAATGCCCTTCAAACCCAATATAGAGTGTTAATGATTGATTTAACAGAAAAAAAGAAAAAAAAAAAAAAAAAAAGAAAAGAAAAAGGCTAATCCAAGAGATAGCAGCAATGAACTAGATTCCAATAAAGGGAATATGAGAATGAGCTTAACAGATTTTCTGCAGTGTAAACCTTGGAGGAATCAGTTTGTGGCCAGCAAAGATCAGCTCTGCTTGTCCCAGCCCGATCCTTTGCATGTGATTAACAAAGGTGATGGGAAGTGGCTCCAGGGGACTGTCACAGTGATAGATGGATGGTTTTAGACACTCTTTGCTTCTGCTGTGGCTAAACCCCAGATCCTACTGCTGTCCATGAATTTAGTGTGTCCCCACTGGGCACTGCCAGATCCCATCAGCTTTGTTCCTGTACCTTGGGGAAATTTCTGTCCAAACATACCAACAGATTTTTGCTCCCCAGAGGCTCCCCTGGTACAGCTGAATAACCCAACACAGTTATTCCAACTAAAGAAAGAGCTGTGCTAGACCAGGGCAAAAATTAAACAGTCAGAATGCTCTCCTGGCTCAGGGTACACAGCACCCAAAGCAGATGCTGGTCAGGCTGCAGAGAAGGCTTCCCGGGAGTTCTGAACCCTTTCATAGGAACTAGTCAGTGAAAGGCCACTTTTTGGGAATTTTTACACATTCTTCAGCAGTGGTAGGACAACAGTATGTGGTTACTGAACACAGGACCAGAGAGCTTCATGTTTTTCAAGAACAGACCCTGGCATCAATCTGATGATGAGCAAGCAGTGCATATTAAAGGTCACAAAGCTGTCCTGGCTGTTCAAGAACAGTGTCCCCAAGGTTTTAAGGACAAGCTGCTGTGAGGAACTTTCTATCACTGCTCTGAGTCTGGTTTTAGCTCTGCTGCTTCTTCCAGCCAAGGCTGTAACCATTAAAAACTCCCCTTCAGCCCTATGAGGACACAAGAAATCAGCAAGAAGCCCTTGCAACCTTTGCAATATCTTTTTGACCAGTAGCAGGACCATCAATCTGCTTGCTGTTTTCATACACAGAAGGAAGAATCTCAAACAGAGCCAGGGAGTTACAAATAAATACCTTTTTAATTATTTCTTTACTATATTTGCTGGCTTTCAAAAGGGGCAAAGAAGAAATTAGGCACAGCAAAAAAGAAAATTGCTTTTCAGAAGCTGAATGTGTCATTTACTCAACTAAATATGAAAAGTGGTTTTATGTATCACTTCCTCTGACTACTTTATAACCCTGTAAAATACCATTCAAATGTAAGGTACATCTGAGATACTTATGTTCAGTAAAAGGGTCAATTAGAATCTGTTATGGTAACAAACTCTTTTTCCATAATTGCTTATCTGCTTACAATGCAAACCTTTCTCAAGGACTTCTGTTTCTATGTAATATTTTGTGGCAGAGTTTTACAATATTGATAATTATATCTAATTTTTCGATGAATGAAACCATATTTCTTCGCTGTCCAGAGTCCATTTAGAAAGATTTGTTTCCAAGGTTACGGAATTGCCCATAAACCAGACACTAACAAGAAAATTAACACTGTCCCACATAAAACCAGGATAGTATCCTAATAAAAAGCTCTTCCAATTTCAATATCTTTCTGTTCCATGTACTTTTTTGTCCCGTAAAAGCTTTCAAAGATAAAACAACTAATTTTCATTCTTTTTATTCTTTTCCCTCTTGCATTCTGTCCTGGAAAATTTCTCACTTTGGGCTTCCCATTGTATCCTTCTCTCCCTGCTTTTACTTTTCATTGCTCATTTATTTCTTGGCAATCTTTCGCTCTCCAGGGTATATCTAATGATTATTTAGGTCCCCAAACCAAACTGTAAAACATCTTCTGAAGGCAACATCTGAGCAAACATCTTTTATGGGACAAGGTAATGGCATATAAATGAGCCTTTTTTAAAAGAAATATTATTTCTTCAATGATAAAATCTACATTTCTCCAAAATAATTTTTGTAAAATCTGCTAAATTAAATGTATTCAAGGTAATATGAGCCTCAGGGCTGCTCTGTTTTACAGTTCAAATCTTCCAATCTTACTATTAGCCAAGTTAGAAGCCTTACAGAAAACTCATCCAAATAAGTGATTATAAAGTAAATCATGCCAAAAATCTGCTCAGGACTACTGGAGACAGAGGTTAACTCAATGGGACACATCCTTGAAAGAAATTCAATTTAGAAAGAGAACTGCCTCTACAGACCATCACAAGGATATAAAGAGTATTTTACATTACAGCCTAGAGACTTGGATTTCTTTTTAATGCGATTAATTACCAATCACCTCCTTTTGACTACATTTATGTTCCCATATTGTTAGCCGAGGAAAGGACGCACAATCACGAAATTGTATGCAGTGCTTTATTTCAGAGCTCTGGAAGCCGGGGGTCCGGACCCAGATCTCAGCTTGTCCAACATGCTTCATGGTTACAAATTTATACCTTTCTTGTTACATAAGAATTCGTGTTAATCATTAAACCCCATTGTTCAATTGATTCCATCCCGAGGAACAATAGTCTGTGTGATTCTTGCTCAAGATTCTGGTTAGAGAAAATAATCATATTTAGTTACCAAACTGATATTACAATTGACAATTCTGTCATGCGTCCTGCTAATGATTATATTGGTACAGATCCTCCTGACCTAACTTTATTCTTTTAGGGCCTATGCGTTCTACCGAGGTTCCCCCTTTCTCTCCCCCTACCACCTGTGCAAAGTTATGCTTTATACTTCGTTTAATTAAAACAATAGCAAGGAATAACCTCCTGGTCACAAGTGGAGCCGATCCCTGTTTTTGGGCCCTTGCTATTTTAGAAATCAATTTAACCCTATGTTATCAATATAATAAGCAGGGCTATGCCAAACAGGTGGCTTTGTATTCATTAATTTTCAGCAATTGATTTTCCCAATTATCACAGATTATGACAGAGTATCTTGAGCTGGAAGGGATCCAAAGGGTTTATCAAGTCCAGCTCCTAAGCACATGGCAGGAAAAGGCCTTAGGATGACCAAATTTTTAGCCAAGTAAATGTTAGATATTAAAAATATTAAAAGGAAATCAACAGTCAATTTTTAGTCAGTCTAAGCTGTATATTTCACAATGAATGAAAAGGGGGAAGCATGGAGGAGAAACTTTTATGTAGCAAAAGATAACAAATTAGTACAGCTCTGTGTCAAACTCACATTTAGTACAAGATAAAACGAACAGGTTCAAAGGCAAACCATAAATCAAGCTTATGAAAGGAGTGTGAGGAATTTGCACACAAATGAAATCTCTTGACAGCACAGTCAGTGTGGATCACTCCACAAGCTCAAAATAAATAAGAATAAATCAGAAACAAACAAAAATTAGTGTTAGAAACAAATACCCAAGAAAACAGTGAGTGGGAAGATATGCTCAAAATTGATACAGAAGCAATCCTGTCTGAAATGAAAACAAGACGAATATTTACAGAAGTGTGACAGGACAGTGGAACTTATTTAGAAATCTCACCAAACTCCTAATGATTTTAAACATTTATATTCGGTAAGATTGTGGCTAACACTCTCACACACTTTGAGGTGTTCTTAATTATCCAAATACAGATAAAGGTAATGGCTCTTGTCTAGAACACATCTTTAAAACATTTTAATGAAAGCAGAGCAGAAGGAACATGCTCCTGACTTTCTCTTGGAATGCAGAAAAAAATCCATTGTAAAATTCAAGTACAACACTGGTTTAAACCATTAGAAGTTGAAAGAATTTTGATAAAATATATGATGGACATTGCTTTATTCAAAAGTGTTCACACTGCTTCAGTCTGCCCTCCTTGGGCTTTCAGATAAAGCGGTGCTGGGAATGCAGACACTGTGTTCACTGGGATATTCTGCAAGTCTGTCTTGAATTTAATCCCAGAAAAGCCTAGGGAGAGGCCCTCACAGATCTCAGAACAGGGAGCACCTTTAAATAAACCAAATGCATATCTTGCCAAAATTTTTTATTCTGGAGCCATTCATTAAAGTGGTGAAAGAAAAGTAAAGTTCCTTTCCTGCTAAAGAAAGCTGCAAAGGTTTTATTAATTAAGTGTAAACATTGGGGAAAATATTTCTGATTCCTACAGCAAATAGGAATGTGGCTTCAGTCCTACTATTTCTACCTGATTTATGTATTTCCAATTCCATTGAAGTGAAATATTAGCAGAAGGGACCATTTACAGGAAGGATTTCCGCACTTATTTCAATAGAGAATTCTGTCCCCTTGGAGTCTTATTAGCACATTGTGATTTTTTTGAAGAAGAGTATGGATTTTGGGTATTTAATTATTGTAGATAAGAATAAAATTGCAGGTTTCCTCCTTGGATATGTTTTCTTTAGGGTTGTAGGACAACATTTCAGGTGGTATCAAAAGGTAGCAAGAATGAAGTAGTGAAACCAAGATTTCCTGGGAGAAACACAGCAACTCAGAGAGAAAATATTAGAGTTTAATAGTTAAAGCAGCTCAAAAAACCAGTGACAGGCTGATCTAGGTACAGTTGTTAAAATGCCTTTATTCAGGTCCTCATTAACTGACTAATTTAAAACAACTGTGGGAAGTTCTGAGTGAAATTAGAGAAAAAAAATGACTGTCAGACCAAAAATATCTTATACCAGAGGTGTTGTCATAGAGAAATGGAATTTTATAGCTTGTAATGTAAATGTATCTAGACAAGAATATTATCTGTAAAATTAAAAATCTGGCATCACAATTCTTTTAATGAGTAAATAAAAAAAAACTCTCCAGAAAACAACATTAATGAATGTTCAAACGACTTTCAGTATTAGGTTTTCAGTGCCATATAAATAAATATGATGTAAAGCATTTGTGATGGGACAGATATATGCATGTCCTTAATCTTCAGTATAAATTCGACAAGTCTGTCAAAGCAGAAAGAAAAGTGTAAATACTGTGTGCTGTTTTTTAATAACCAAGCTCATTTTAATAATAATTGAGCCTGTGCCTGAAGATCAAAACAGAATTTGATGGGTTCTGGGATTTTTTTCTTTATGAAATGCAGGCAACGTGAAGAAAGAGAGAGTCTGGACTAAATTTATAACACAAAATACCTTTTTGATCTGTTATGCCACAGAAGTTTTTCAAGAACGGGAAGAAAAGCAGATATAGATGTCAAAGGTTAGGAGTGAGCAATCTCAAGCAGTCATTGACTTTCAGATCCAGGCCACCATCATCTTGATATTCCCACCTCCCTGTGTTGGGCTGGCTATGAGCCCTTCACAGTTTTATTCATTGCTTCCCCTGTGCTCTCTGATTTTATTCTGGTGTTTTATGTTTCAGGAAAAAAAAGGGCCTCTGTATAAAACCTCTCCTAAGACTGGAGCACATTCACACAGGGATGTGAAGGAGCACTTGGAGAGGAGAGAATTTTTCAAGTATGGCTTTTCCATGAAGAAAAGAGGCAAAATTCTTGAGTAATAAAACCAGATAAATCGTATAGCCTTTCTGAAGTGATTTTGAACGAGAGGAAATCATAGGTTTTTACAGAGATGGAGAAAAATTAATGTATCACCAGAGAGCAACTGGTGATGAGCCATTGATTTCAATACAGTAAAAATGATCAATTGAGGACAAGGCTGAAACCCTCCCAAAGCCCTGAAAACGAGCTGAGACAGTGAACCTTGGCAGAGCCTGTCTATCCAAATTAACACCAGGATGTTTTATGCTTGAACTCAGCCAAGACATCCACTCTGTCATCAGCGATCCCCTCGCGGTGCAGAGCAAACCCAGCACTCCACAAACAGCTGCTGGTGTTAAAGTTGTTCTTTGCACAGTGCCAGAGGCACATTTCCCTCAGACGTGTCAGATGCTGCAGCTCAATTAAGTTTTCTGGTGGGCTCAGCAGCTGCAGAGAGGGACAGGTTTTCAGGAGCGTGTCATTCCCATTCAGACTATAAAATAAGTGACTTGACACTCGAATCGAGCTTTTGCTTGTGCTAAAAGATTTGCAAGCCTTGCAACACTAGTGGATTTATAAAAATTTGCAAATATGGCTAGAGGATTTTTTTTTCCAAGTTTTGAAGCATGTGGGAATAGGATTCTGTTTAGCTCTACGTGGTCCAGATGAAGACATCTATATTTGAATATTTCATCCTTATTTTGCAATATAGAGAATATAAATACCCCTTTCTCAGTGGGGAGAAATCAGTGCTTATAAGACATGATTCATTTCATCTTGAAGCAGAAAATGATCAGGAAAATAATTTTCTAAAAATGTTTGTTTCTGCCCATTCATTGTAGAGGAAGTCTACAGGGAAAAGACCATTATATATATATAATTATGATTATTTATATATCTATAAATATATATAAACATTATATTATATAAAATTATATTATACGCATATATATACACATGTATAGATAGATATATACAGATATCGATATATCTCTCTGTGTGTATATATATGTATATATATGTATATGTGTATGTATGAGTATATGTATGTATGAGTATATGTGTACTCATACACTGTGCTGAACTCAGCTTCAGTGGGTAAATAAAGAGATTTACAAAGTGATTTAATTATTTCTTCCCTATATTTACATACCTGATTTTAAAGTGATTCTGTTACATTTAAAGGCATAAATAAGACATTAATCTATAAACATTTTTTTTCTCCGAATTTCAGCACATAAAATATGAGCTTAAGGTTAGGGGGTTTTTATCTCGTTGAAGAAAAAAAAGCCAAAATTGTAGCTGTCCTGTACATTCAATGACAATATCGTTATATTTTCTGAAGAACGTTTTTCATTCTTTTTCTTCCTAAATTGGGGAACATTGTTAGAAGGAACCTAAACATGGACAGACAAGTTCACACACAGCATTTAGAAAACTGCAAGCCAGAGTTAAAATTAAAAATGAACACCATCCAACATAGAAATGTGTGTTCTCAGACACAGATATAATAGTTATCCAATAAGAGGACATAAATAAGGACCAGGATTTGGGGAAAAGATCGATTTTTCTAGTAGTCCCACAGGACAAACTGCAGCAAAGACACAACTTCAATCCATCAAGGGGGAGACAGTTACAGCCTGTCATCAGCTGCAAAGGAAAAAGACCTTTAAAACTGAAGAGGAGACTAAATCTTATTTTATTTAAAGCCTGTTCACAATGGGCAAAAGCCTGAGGTGCTGGCACTGGACTCACAGACCCTTATGCTTGGCCGTATTCTAGTGATAAAAAAACCCCTGTGGGCAGAAGTGTGTTTGTTTCAGGAGCGCTCATTTTGTGTCTTCCAGTTGTCGAAATATTGCACAACCAGTAAAATACTGTGCCATCAGACACATCTCATGTATTTAGAGGTATGTGTGGTACAAAAAAATGCCAGTGGTTGGGGCACAGTGATGTTTTCAGAGGTGCTCTTCATCTCCATTCTGGCATCCCTCTAAAGCTCACTTTTCCCTGTGTTTTATTCACACTTGGCTTTTTCTGTACTCTTGAGAACAAACTAAATGCCAACAAGTGTTTTAGGCAGGTGAGTGGTTATCAGCTGTTACAATATCTGATTTGTAAAACATTAAACCAGAGCTGCCTTTTTACCCATAGCTGGCTCAGATGGATGAGATAGAGCCTGTCCCTGGTGGCCTTTAATGTCCATGATGGGCCCTATCTGCCTTTCCCCACACAAACCAGCTCTGAAAGGTGAGAGGCACCTGGAGACAGCACTCAGAGCAGCAATACACCCATGGGGAAAAGCTGAGATTGATTATTTTCATCAGGACCAGGGGTTTAGCATTTACACAGTTTTGCTTGTATTGCAACCCTATCCATGCACAGGATGTTTACGGTGATTATAATGGACATTTCTCATCTCTGTTTGCAGAACATGCTGATGGCTGTTTATTTTTCTTGAGACTCAGCTGTTATTTCCCCTCTCCTATGGAATGACAATGATGCTATTTTAAGCAAAAGCTGATCCTCATAGTCAAAAGATTCATTTCACTGAGGCCCACAATCCATTCCTGCTCTCAGCACACTTGCTAACTCGAGGCTTTTGGAAAGACAGAACATTTCTTACAAAGGATTCAGGGCAAGGTTGATTGGAAAATTCTGCCAGCAAGACAAAACCTTTTCCTATCATCCACTCCCCCCTTGAGCAGCACCTCTCCCCAAAGCCAAAAGCCTGATAAACTCTGAATTTTAGGGTAACATAGTTTGCAACCATTTTACCTCTAACTCCTCCACACTCCCAGTATTCTCCAAATATTTGTATTTCCCCTTCTAGAGGATACTTTTAAAGACATAAATATGTTTTACAGCTGCATAAATAAAATGCTGCTACTGAAGTCTGGGTCTACTCTTTTCTTTCTAGGATAGGGAACCATATTTTATTTTTTCAGCTGAACATACCAGCAGGTACCACAGGGCTAAAGACATCAATTTCAGCCCTCCTTATTGAACCTCCAAGGAAAACTTGTACTCTATCTACCAAGCAGGAGGCCAGGCTGTGTGTAAGCACTGAAGGTGCTGCTCTCAGCCTGATACCCTTTTCAATCCATTGCTGGCTGTAAATAGGATTCTGCTGCAGATACAGCAGAGCTGAAGCACAGAGGATCTGCCCTGCTGTGCTTTTGTGTGACTTCATTTCTCTTCTTTTCAGAAAGAAAACCAATTGATCATACGAGGCAGTGGAGTGGAACTCCCAGTCTCTCTCACTGAAGACTCAGAGGTACAACAAGAAAGCTTCCCTTCTTTTTCATGTGGATGAAGGAATGGTAAAAATTATTGTGTGTGTGTGCACCTGACCACAGACACAAACCTCAGTGCACCAGAGCCTTTTTGGGTAGAAGAGCAGGGACTGCACCTTTAAAAGAAGATGCTGTCTGAACTCAGAAGCCACTGGCAGTGACATCTCCACAGAAGAGAGTAAATCTATAATGTGTTTAACAAGTTGTATGTTTTCCCACAGCTCCTGAGCACAGCCCACGCTTCCACCAGAGCAATCACTCTGCTGAACATCCTTCTACCTCCCAAGTCATGCTTAAATCAATGGCTTTTTGTGGAAATGCAGCAGAATGATGTATGGCTGAGGATAATAATATCTGGGGAAAAAGATATAAACCAGTAAACTGTTTCATCTTCTGTCACTGAAAGAGTGGCCTTGATTGAAAGCTTTTTTTTCTTATAACAATTTAAACAACACAGCTACAGCTGCAGCCTTCGAGGCTGTGGTGTTTTGACTCTGACTGGACACCAGGTGCTCACAAAAGCTGCTCCATCACTCCCATCCTCAGCTGGACAGGTGAGAGAAGAAATAATACAAGGCTCATTTATCCAGATGAGGGCAGGGAGAGATCACTCACCAGTTACTGTCACAGGCAAAACTCAGCTTGGGGAGATAAATTTAATTCATTAAAAATCACATCAGAATAGAGTAATGAGAAATAAAACTCTTTAACTCGTTAATAAAACTTTTTTCTGGACTGTGCAAATGCACAGCTGGTTTTTTTTTTTTTTTTTTTTTTTTTCCTGAGTTTTAGTAGAGATGGTGGGTCTTGACCTACTGCTGAATTTTGAATTGTCAGACTTTTAGAAATTTATCTCCCGCCATGAACTGCTAAACTTCCTCTTCTTAGCACCAGAATGAAGCCCCAGTTTTCCTGTCAGCACTTTCAGACTATTTCATTTACATTTCTACTCATGGATCTGCAGGAACAATTTGTGTTCTACAGTTCAAACTTTTCTATCTTCAGTGAAGAATTAAATTCTCATTGGTGCTACTGAGGCAGCCGAGGCATTTAGGGAACTCGGGTCATGTTGGGAAAATTCCTGGCTTGAGCCACAGTAAAGCAAGGATTTAAATATGAAATTTCCATTTTCTTTTTGTGAATTTCCTTTTCACCTCTGTGAGTGTTAGAGGTGGACAGAGAAGCTTTCAGCTTCTAAGACCTGTTGAAGTAGTTCCACATCTTTTTGGAAATTAACTGATATCAAAAATTGCTCCACCAAAACCACATGGACTTTCTTAAAAATTTGGTGATACTTACCTCATAAATATATAAGCTTTAACATTTTTTGGAGCAGGTTGCTTTATTTCATCTTCTCTTTGCAGCATGTAAAAAAAAATGGCAATATTCACATAAGAGCAGTGGTATATTTTCTCATGTTTAACAATGACATCCAATTCAGAGCTCACCATTTACTTCTCCCTTCTTCCTTTCCACCTTTACCTTTTTTTTTTTAATCAAAGCTTTGAGATCTCTGATCCTTTGTCAAATTTGGCTTAGAATCACTTGAAAGATCAAAAGTTTATTGGAGCAGGAGAGAAACAATGTGATCACATAAATCTTACCTTCAAAGAACAGAAGGAGCATTATGAGATTTAAAAATAAAAAGAAAATTCTTGTCTCCCCTTAAGTGCACTGTTGTTGTGGGAAAAAAAAAACCCTCCTTAATCTATTCATTCTATATTGTTTTCCCTTACTGGTTACAGTTCTGCTAATCTTTGATTTTCAAAGTTTTTTTAAAGTGCTTGAATTATTATGAGAGTAGAAATTATAAAATTCACTTAATTAGGATCTTGTCCTTTCTATCATGAAATCCTTTTTTGAAGGATTTTGAAAGGGAATTGAAGTTTGGTTTCTTGTGTTTTTTTCACCTTTTTTCCAATTGAACTATTTTCATCTATCCTTCACTTTCTAACTGCCTGGGATGAATCCAGCAACATTCATTCAGTGCCAGTATTCTAAATCAACTTTTCTTATCTGACACTATTTTTTTCCATTTTTCTCTTTTTTTTCTTTTTCAAAAATTTCTTTACATGGATTTTTTCCTTATTTATATATTTATTTACAGCTGACCTATACCAGCATTCATCTGAACATGCTGATCAACGTAAGATATGCTCTCCGTAATTAGGGTGTTCTTTTTAATTAAAACAAATTAAGAGGAGTTATTTACAGGAAATCAGCTTTGCCACTAAGAAACCTTTATTGGTATTTACATTATTGCCTGCTGCACATTTGCTTTGGTAATTATACACATGTTAGCTCTTAATGGAATGAAAAGGGCACAGGGACCCAATGTTTTTAATCTGACATTTGTATCCCAAAGTTGCCAAGTTGGGGTTCAGCTAAAGACAGTATTTCAGTGAAATAGTGAGCACTGCTTTTGTTCATCTAATCTTGAAACCACACTTTTACTCCTATCTATCTTCAAGGTAGAAATGAAAAACAAATGGGAAAAAAAATAAAAAGGGAAGGGCTGAAAAAAATATAAATGGAAACAAAAATATTATAGAAACTCAATAGTAACTGAACCTCTTCTGCAAAGAGAATGCGCTCATCTCATGACAAACAAAAAGAGAAAAGGACACCTGCAGTTCAGCACAAATCTTTTTGAAGTGACTGAAGTTCTCTGAGACAACAGTAGACTCTGCCACAGAATAAAGGCATTTTTTGAGGAATCAGTTGTACTCATAGACCATCTTGAACCTCCTTTTTTTTTTTTTCCTCAGCAAAATTACTTTAAAAGGGGCCTGCACAGCAAAAATAGAGTCTCTGAAAAGGAATGATTGCTGGGTTTACATGTTGAAGGAATGTAGGAAAGTAATTAGGGAGGAAATAATGTCAGCTTGTTATACTTCAGTTGAGAGGAGAATGTGGTGTTGATACCCAACTACTGCATTATTTGTATCCACTCTGCCATCCTAAATACCTCTCCTTAGTTACCCTGAGGGGAGTGAATTCAGCATTTCCTCCCTCTCTATAGAAATACATTAATCCATGTATGGAGAGTCCCTTGAGCAGCAGGACAGCACTTCATTTACATGGGAGGCACACAACCAATGCCTGGAGGCACCAGGCATTTTAACAAACGTTAAATAATAGACTGACTCCACAAAACAAACTGCATTCAACTTTAAATAGTTCTACAAACTCAATACAATACACATTACATATGTATACCTATTAAATACAATACAATACAAATAGTTCTACAAAGTTCAAAAAGAAATAAAACCCCCAGATCCAAGAAACAAAACCACACAGCCCCACCCAAATGTCATGGAGGTTCACAACAGGATTTATCCATTGTCATTCTCGCATTTCAGTGGTGCAAGTGATGACACAGCCTCAGAAAGCCCACTTGAGGATTTAAGACATTTTTAAAGTAACCAGGAGCCCTGGTGGACTTGGATGGGCTTGGTTGTCAGTTTTCACAATGAAGAAATATGCCTCTCCTTGGAAATTAAGAAAAGAGGCATAGGATGGTTGGTTGGGAGGGACCTTAAAGCTCATTCAGTGCCACCCTTCCCATGGGCAGGGACACCTTCCACTGTCCCAGGCTGCTCCAGGCCCCATCCAGCCTGGCCTTAGACACTTCCAGGGATCCAGGGCCAGCCATACCTTCTCTGGACACCCTGTGCCAGGGCCTCCACACCCTCACAGTAAAAAATCCCTCCTTATATCAAATCTAAACCTTCTTTCAATTTGAAGCCATTCCCCCTTGTCCTGTCACTCCAAGCCCTTGGAAATTGTCCCTCTCCATATTTTTGGAAGGATCCCTTCAGGTGCTGGAAGGGCTCAACTGGGAGAGAGGTGGGAGGAAGAGAGGGCAGAGAGGAGGGAGATGAGGAAAGAGAGAGAGAAGGTTTTTGTGTGCATGTGTTTTGCTCAACAGCAGATAAAAATACACTATTTACGCCCTCTTCCATCTATATGTGCCCAAACTGGTCATAACATAAAATCAGTCAGTGATTTTTTTTACCATGCTTTTTCAATGATAAAGTAAATGGAATTTTCAAGTATTTCCAACCAGCTCTCATTCTAAGCAGCCATGAAGTTGTTTATACGACCACCCTCAATTATTTTTTAGATACACAGACAGTAAATTATCTGTATAAAAAGTGAAGTTCCATCCTATGCTTTAAAAATCATGCAGGTCACTGCAGAAGTTAGCCTGCATCTGGGCCTTTGTGGAATTCTGGGGTTTGGGACTTAATTTTTAGCATCCTATAGGATGCATCCTATAGGATGCTATGGACAAAGGTTTTAGAATTCTTGTAGACTTTTCTAGACTGGTTATACTTACGGAAGAGAGACAAAATTTGGGTAGCTATCTAAAGAAAACCACAGAGAACAATAACCATGTCACAAAAATGTGGTAAAGGGGTCTGAAAATTTGCTCTTGTTTGGCACCTCTCCTAGAAGCCACCTTAGGAAGCCGAGTCTGCCATGTTCACTGGAAACTTAGGGGTTATTGAGGAGTAGACCTGGTTTATTTTTAGAAATCCCTTTGGAGACATAAAGCATCTTGCACAGATGCCAAATATCACAAAGCAGCCACCCATTCCTGCCAAACCTCGAATCTTCCAACCCTCCCTGCTCAAGTGGTGACGGCCATCAATCACTAACATCATAAAACTCGTGATTACATTTCACAGATACATAAAACATGAGTTGTTTACAACAGCCTGCTTGTCAAGAAATTAAAAGTCAGCGGAGGTTCATAAAACTTAAGGCAGAAGGAGCAGTGCAGATCTGAGACATTCCATAAACATCCATCTGTCTCTCTCGGAACAAATCTTGGCCACAGAAAGATGCAGAGGAATGAATGGCTCAGTTTATTTGGGATTCAGAATTGTCCCTGCAGCAGCACTGTGGATCACAGCACAAGTCACACGCCCATGGACAGAACTGAACATGCACCCATCTCTACATTTGAAAGATCTGTCTGTTTAATATGATGAAAAGAATCACTCCCAGGCCTTTTCCAGAAGGAGAAGGAAATTCTCACAGGAAATAGCAGTAAATGATAGCTGTGGCATAGGAAAGCAGAAGAAATATCAAATCTGTGAGAAGGCCCAGTGGAGGATAAATGAACAATATACTGTGGAACCACTGAGTCTCTGCAAGAGCCAGGTGCTTTTTTACAGGCTGTGGAAAGATCTCTCAGTTTTATGCTTGCCTGGGAATTAACACACCATCTTCATGAAAAAGCTTATTTGCTAATTAATCAACTGAATAAATAGGTTTGATTGCCACGGTTTTCCCACCTCTGCCCTCCTGCCTCCTCCAAAATATGGAGTCAAGAAACTCTTTTCAGGGCTTTCAATTTCTAACTATAAGCTAAAGTGCTTTGCTATTATTTTATGTAGTGTAAGATTTTGAGACAGTTCTGTATGAACCTGAAATGGCAGAGAATAAACATAAACAATAACGGAGGAAAACTCAGAAGGGCAGATTTTAAATAAAGCTCAGTAGCTAACATATTATTTTGCTTTTCTTTTTTAATAACCTGCATAAAAATAAGGTAGCCTGGAGACTGTGCACTAACTGTAAAAGAGATGAAAATCATTATGCAGTATTACACTCTGAGAATTAACTCTGGGGATTAATAATGTTACAAAATATACTGGTTTAAGTGCTGACTATACAGAAAAACAGGATTAGCCACGATGATAGTGCCACATCCTCTTTTGCATGTTATCATTTTAAAAGAAAAAGCAGTGCAGGACAGAAGGAGAGAAAACCCAGCTGAATGAAGAGAGCTTGATTTGGGCAATGATGTAAAAGCCACTCACCCATTCCAGGTGTTCAGTGCTCAGTTTGCAAGGCCTAAATCACCACACTTTGTGATTCAGCAGGTCTCAGAACAAAACATTCTGATTGCACTGTGCTGCTGTTTAGAACACTCCAGAGAGTTTTGGGGATGAGCTTTCTCTGTGCACATTAAGGAAAAATGTGTTTAAAAGACTCCTTCAACAGGAGGACTCCTCCATGGGTGGGGGGAAGGCATCTCTGAGGTATTCTTTATTTTTTTTTTAATACTTCAAAATGAACCATGGTGAGATCAAGAAAACTGCAGGGCTAAATCTGCATTTCAGTACTTGCTCCTTGGTAATGCACTGCTTTTAGTTTTAGGGTGTCAGAGAAGCTTTAAAATTCACAAATTTGGCTACTGTGAAGTGTCAAAGGTTTCCTCCTCCACCTAAAAGTGTCAACCCACCAACTTTGGCTTAAATGTAATCCTGCACTGCAGCATTTCACTGCCTGAACTTTTGTCAGCCACTAAAAAAACTGCAGTTCCTAGGCAGGGACACCTGAGGATGTTGATAAAGTATGAGGATAAACAATTTAATGAATAAATAATTAACACGTAATTAAAGCTTTATTAAATCAGACTTGCATTAGACATGTACATGCTGTGACTCTTTGTGCTTTTCTGAGATCTTAGAGGCTCGACTCACTCATTTTTTGTGTTCTGTGTGTAGATCTTTGTCATGAAAAAGTTAAAAATTAATTGCTACCAGAGAGTAATGTCTTTTGAACTATTGTAAATTAATGCACATATAAATGGTAATCAAACCCCAAACCCGTTCTTTTTCAAATTATCATGATATATTACTATCTTTAAATTTATTCCTATTTGCAAAATCTCCCTTCCGACAGAGCAAATTGTTTCCGAGCTCAGCCATGTATAAATTAGTTATACCAGTATTTCAGAGAACTAACTAAATCCGCTGCAAAAGATTAGGTTCCACAAGACCTAAATTGCTATTTCTGCGTATGTACTAGTAATTAAAAATGATTCATTGAGGCTGTGAAAGTGTGAGAACTTCCCATAAATATTGTGGACATAAAAAATGGGAGAGGCAGGTTTGACAAAGTGCAGGAGATCTGATGCTGTCCTTTCACAATGGAAGGATGTAGAGAAGGTCCTGACAGGTCAAAGCTTCTCTGCCTCAGTGGGAAAGAGAGAAAACACTTCTTCTCCTCACTGTAATTCTTCTCTCTCGGGGTTTTAATCTGGTTGTTTCTCACCCGAGATTCCAAGGCTGGTGGTTTGTGTGGGTTCGAGGGAGTGATTTTCCCTCTTGACCTCTGAAGGATTTAGGGTCTGCTGTCTGACTCTGTGTCTCTGTGTTCTGTGCTGAGCTCGGTGCTCGGTGTTCGGCGCAAGAATGATGAGGAGTCTCAAGGTCTTGGTTTTCTTGGTTTCTCACGTTGTTTATTAGCTCTTATCTTACAATTCTGTGTGCCCGGCCATGATGTTCACAGCAGCCTGGACACGAGGCGACTCCCCCCTGTGATGGGAGGTCGCTACCTCTTATACAGATAACTACGTACCCATTGTTTACAATTCTATGCCAATGTCTATCACCTATACTAACAGGGTCATTTCTACTTTGATCCAATCCACTGAAACTACTTTGTGTCCACGTCACTGCAGAAGATGGATGCCAAGGGAGAAGAAGAAGAACCCAGGGCACCACCCTAAAACCACCATCTTGTCCCTTTGCATCTACATTCTAAAAACCCAAAACTACAAAATCTTCTGCACAGTGATAACTACACCACTCTCAGTAACACCTTTGTGACTTGCTATTCTTCTCTGTCTTAGATGTTTTTCACATGGACCAAAATCAAAGACTGTGTCTTCCTGGGCTCTGTGCCAGGCAAACCCCCTGCACAGACCCCAGACCCTCATTTTTGGGTCCCAGGCCTCTCTACTGAGGTCTGTGACTTCCCAGGGCGCCCAGAGGGATGCCCTGGACTCCAGCACTTCTCCTTGTTCATTGTCACCAACCTGTTTTTTTCTAATAAAGCCACTTTGTTACTACATTTATTCCTGAGACTCCATTATTTAATAAGTGCACTCCAAAATGTGACCAGTGCTGGTAGTGGGTGAACTTACATATTTCAAGTGCAGAGGAGAGTTTTAAAAATTAGTCATAACTGGTTTACAAAACACAGTTTGGTGAATTAATGTCACTGAAAAAATACTACACTTTGAAGACGCGAGACCTCTATGGCAAAATCCATAAATTAACTTTCCTCCAGACTACAAAACTTATAAAAAGTGCATCTCAAGTTGGCAGTTTAACCCCCTCCCTTTAGAGAGAATCCAAAATACCCTGTGTCATACACATCATTTTTTATCAGCTAGGGAAAAGACTATGTGGGGTTTAGTAGGCACTGCTGCTAATTTCTGAAATTAAAAGCACAGGGTAAGGGAATAAGAAAGTGCAACTGAACCTTTAAACATCTACATCCTTTTTGTCATGTATTGAGGAACTTGACTTAGTCTTGCTACAGTCCTTGCTGAAGGAAACCATATGTAAAATGGGGATGGGGCAGGGGAAAGAATAACAGAATAAAATAACAGGAATTAATTTATTTTTCAAGAAAGGGAAAAAAAAAAGAATTAAGCTTTATGGTATGTTCAAGTTTTAATTGTGTGAAAAGCTTAAATATTTTGCCATTTCAGGAACTGTTGGTTAAAATTAGACAGCCCCTGGCAGCACTTTTTCAGAGAACCATTAACCCCACCCCATCCAAAGAAATACATCTTTAATTTGCACTTTTAAAATTTCAAAATATAAAGTCGTTGTAGTACACCTGCATTGTTAAACACCTTCTTTAAGGTAACCTTTCCTCCTCCTTTCTTCCCTTCTTCCTTCCCCACAAAGAAAACCTGAATTTTAAATTAAAATATAGAATGATTGAGAGTCTCGCAACTCTTTTTTATAAAACCACTGAAATTCAAATATATTAGGTAAAACTGAATGTGAATCTCAGCAGGTTCTTATAGAAACCAATCTGCCTTGGGATAATAAGGAAAGCCCTCTTATACATTAAGAACTGCTCAAGAAAACGGAAAGGAAAGGAAAGCTATGGGTGATACAATCCCTCAAGTGCCGCTTTGTCATTATTTTATCACAGTGGCCTGTGCTGGAATTGGAGTAGGGAAATGAAATCAGCTACTTATTGGAGAGAGCTAGAGAAGATCTGAGATGCCTTTGATCATAATTGACTACAGGGTTTACTTTCCAATGTGTGAAAAAATCACAAAGCAGTGTGATTTTGAAGGCTATGGATGCGGTGGTTTGGGTTTGAAGTTAGGGGGTTTTTTACCTCATTTGTTGTGCTGTTTTGCTATTTTTTCCTGTGGAACTTCTGAAGTAACAAATAAACTTCTTCAGGTTGGTATTAGAATCCCGTATGATCAACATTTTTCTTCCGTGGCTTAGAAACAGGATCCCTTTTAACTTGGAGCCTCTAAAAGCATTGCTGTTAAAAAACTGAAACTCCATTTATTTCTCCAGGGTGACAAACCTCTGTTTTGACTGAGTTTCCAGGCACCATGCTCAACAATGCAGTCTTAAGCCAATTCTTATAATTAATCACTAACAGCTCATTTCCTTTGATTATATTTGTTTCTTCTGCCCAATACACCCAGAAGAAAGAGCCAGGACTGCTTTGTTCAATCTGTAATGAGCACAAGCTAATCTCCATTTAATAGCATGTAACTAATGACATCTAAATGACCTCTGCTCCTTCACGCCCCTGACTTTATTCCATTTTTGAATAATGACCCTCTCAATCAAACCTTTCCTCACAAGCAGATTTCAGCAGTATGAGCATAGATCAAGGGGTGGAAGCAGCTGTGATGTAAACAGGAGCTGCTGTGACTGTGCCCACAGCAAGGGACACTGAGCCACTGCCTTAATCTAACACAGCACCTCTGACAAGCCTGATTTGCAAGAGTTCTGCAGTCCTCAGCCACCTGAGCCATTCATGTCCCTCATTCTCTGAGGTGAACTGCTGAACTAACCTGCAAACTCAATTAACACCAAGGATAACTCAGTGATTTCTTCCCTGACTAGTCACTGGACAGTAGCTGAGATTATTTGCCACCCTGAGGAATAGCAGAGATAAAAGAAGTACTCCAGATATTGGTTAAAAAAAAAAAAATAGATACAGTAGGTATAATTTTTTAAGGTGTAAGAATCTCAAAATCTTTTTCCAAAAATAATTTCTAATGTAGATCAAACTTATCCTATTATAGCTACATCTAATTTCATATTCTCAACTATAATTCTGTCTCTGCCCCAAAAATTACCTGGAATAAATCTACGTCTTGCTAGGAATTGTGGTGCAGAGTGGTACATCCCACATTTCCGATAAAGCTTTGGGAAGACACGTCTACTTTATCTTATCTACTATAGTTGTCCAGCATGATGATTTTTTTAATAGGGTTTTTCTTTTTGGAAGATCTAAAGGTGAGTTTCCTAGTTATTAAAAGCATTTTTATATCCCCAAATCCTTCAGAGCTCTTAAACCCACACATCCCCGAGGCAAACTTGATTGAGTTCACAGACTTCTGATGTCCAGCAACAACTCTCTAAACCTGCAAGGCTCTAACACCTCACAATACCTTCTTTTAAAGTTCCTCAGAGCCCTGAGGCAGCCCTTTCCATCACAGCATGGCCAGAAGGCATCGAGACAAGCAGGAGCAGGTGGAACATGGACACAAGAAGAATTCAGTGCACCAGAACAGGGAGGTTTGGCACTGGAGAGGGGAGCAGGCAGAAAAGAGTCCTGGAGTTTGCAGATGCTCCAAACATCCCTGTCCTGACAAGGAGAGATATAATCTGTGACAAGGACACAGAACAGAGTCTCCGATTCTAATTCTGACACAAACTTGGTGTGCTTTTTTCCTTCTCTTTACAACCAGAACTCTGACTGTAGAGTGAAAGAATGGGATTCAATCCAAAACATCACAACAATTGAAATTGAAAAATACCAATTTCCAAAATGGAAAACGGGTATGAACTTAAAAAATTGACTCTGCTGCAGTTAGCGAGGAGGCAAAACACATGGAAGGGCAGAAAAATCCCAAAGGTCCTATGTGATCAATACCATCAGAGCACAGAGAGGGAAGGGTTTCTCCTGCCCCTCCCTAGTGGCAGCAGCTCACTCACAGAACACCAGGGCTTTCAAACATTTATATTTAAGGATCTTGCAAGAGATGACAGCTGAGTACAAGGAAGAAAAGCTGCTGAAATATATTTATCAACGTTAGCTAACAAAAGCAGCCCTTTTTCAGCTCTTTGGGGGGACCACAAGCATCAAAATCAACCAAAAATCAGTATTTGTGATTACAGCTGAATTAGTGTAAACTGCTCCAAAATTTTTGGTATTTCCCATCAAATTAAAACTGAAGCTGGGAAACTGATCACATGAGAACAGGAAATTGGTCTTTCTGCCAGTAGCTTCCTCTTCAGGGTTAGATAAATGCTTTTGTTTTCTCTTCATAGTAGATGAAAATGGAACATTTAACAGAGAAAGATATGGAGTTTATAAAAGAAACTCTGTCTGGATTTTCTTCATCAGGTAGAACATCCTTGATCACTAAAATATGGTATCATTGCATTACCCATTCTGTGATTTTGCAAATAACTCGTTTTCTCTCCTTGTTTTTGGCAGCTGTGACAGAAGGTCTACCAACGTGTGGTTTCTCGGCCACAAGAAATTATTTCTTCCTCACTAGTAGGAAATAAAGCCAGCTAGAAAAGAAATTACCAGAAATTCCATGAGACTTCCAGGCAAAAAAAATGCAGTGAACACCGAGAAAAAAAAATTCCTACCAGCAACTCCAATATGACAACATAAACATCCTGGCACAGATTACAGATATGTCTTTACAAATATACACACTTATTATGCCATGTACTTGGCCAATGAGCAAACTTGATAAAAATGAATAGAGCTATTATTTATCCTGCAAGAGCAGGTTTAAAAGGAGGTAGAGGAGGACAGAGCTCCTTCAGAACAGAAATCCAGGACCATAAAAGGAGAAAAAGGCAGGTCAGACCTATCTTGTGGTGCCTTCTCAGGATCTGAAATAAAGCAGCAGTTCATATCACTTCAGAGGAAGCAAATGCCATAATATAACACCACAGAAACATTGATGGGCTGACATTAAAAAAAATAAATCCATCAACAGATAAGGTTTGTTTGACATTGAGTCTGGGGAGCTGTGTCTGATGGCTCTGGTCTAACCAGGTGATGGAAATTTTACGGACTTGGACAGCAGAGGTTTTAACTTTGTGGGTGAAACTGTGCAGCAGAAACAGTTTCATTTGATTCAATTCACTGGAGTATTGATTGTCAGCGTTGATGATTTATTAAAGTAACATTTGGTACAGTTGAATCTTCCAGTAATGATGATGCTGTTACTGACACTGAAAATAAATCACTGTAAATCTTTAAAAGAATACGAGTGCTTAGCCAACAAATTGGGTGTCCTGGATTTGAAGAAGCTTGGGAATTCCTGCTAAATGATATAGTGACCTTTTTTTTCCCTGTAGAACTGTTCTCCTTTTTGACAATATTGGACAAAGGACAAGTTTATTTAAACATACCAGGGAGTTGATAGCCTCATTTTTTACCTAAAGAGTCAATTGAAAATGCAAAGTGTGAAGTACACATTTAGTTTAACTTCTTCAATACTAAACAATCCCGTGTGAAAATCAGGCAGTGATCCAGCAAATTGAACAAGTCACCACTGGTGCAAATGCTTACCTGTCTTGTGTGGAATAGAATTCAATAGTTTAGAAAATCCCTGGGAACACAAAAGAAAGTTTTGTGTCCCTAAGTAATCTCTTGTGTGTCCACCTGGCAGGTGCCTCCCAAATATTGACACTTTGAAGAGGCTGCAGCTTCACAGACCTCAAGGATTTCCCTTCCCTGGCACTTTTTCCACTGTTTTAGCTGCTGACAGTAATTTTCTAGGCTCACCTTTTTAATTAAGGCTGCACTCAGAAGTAGGGAAGTCTTCCCATGGGAAATGAGTGAAACCAAGATCATCAACACTCCCCACACCAATAATGCTGCTGCTCATCAGGCTGCTGCTGTGTTGCTACTCCATAATCACTTTTAGACTGCCTGAGATGTGATCTCCAACAGAATGGAGTCCATTCTCTGTGGTGAACAAAGATACAATAAATGCTCAGTAGCACTGCACATTGTGAAAATGTATTTCTACAAAACTAAATTACACGAAGTTAATAACTTCACAAGAGGATCATGACTTCTTTTTTCTTTTTATTTTTTTTTCCTTTTTATTATTTTTTTCCTAAGGGTAGCTCGTTTAACTAGTTTATTTTGCTTTGTAATAAATTTTATTTCCAAACCCTAATTCTTTTTTTGTGTGAGAGAGAATAACCTTGGTAAGCATAATACACTACAAGCCATTCTGACTTTGTAACCCCAGTGTTCCTGAATAAAATTCTCTCAAATATTCTGTCTGAGATCAGGCAAACCTGTAAATGAAGTGCAAAACTGAGAACTAATTTGCCACATTTAGCCACAGCATTGACAAGAGGTGTAAAGAGCCGTCTTCCCTGAAGAACCCAAAATTCCCTGCTCCATTGCACTGTGGTTGTACTCAAAAAGGCATCAATTAGCTAAAGATAATTTAAAGGTTCACCACAGAGTCTCTACACTGGATTAGATCAGAGATTGCAATACAGAGGAGGAATCAGCAGCCTTGTAGTGCTCTTCCATATCTTCTGTCTGATGAGTCAGGGATTGATGTTGCAGGATGTTAAACTTTGTAAAATTATACATAAAGTCTGAGTTCTTGAAAAGAAAAAAGAAGAGAAAGAAAGAAGAGAAAGAAAGAAGAGAAAGAAAGAAGAAAAAGAAGAGAGAGAAAGAGAGAGAGAGAAAAGTGAAGATGACACTTACTCATCTGCAGAAAACCCATTGAGTCAGCAATTGTTTGCTGTTTGGGAATTTGAAGGGTTTGATAACTATTCAAGACCACAAATGTAAAAACGGTCCTTTAAAACTTTCGTATCACATAGTTACCTTGAGGCTAAGAATCTCTGCTTGGCTGAATATAATATATTAGTTTCTCAATAAATTCACAAGGAAAATACCACATTTTCTTTAAAAAATAAAAAAGAGAAGAAGAACTAGCAGAGATACTCAATCTGTAAACGAGGCTTGTTTCAATTTAAAAATAGCTGGTTATGAATTATGTTTGTCTTAAGCCCTGGCAGCTTTGTCATGAGTTTTGTAGCAGAATAGCTACAAATGGATCATCTCTATTTAAGGCTTTGAAAAGCCTCCCCCTGGGAGGGGACAATCCCAGTTCTCCTCTCCATCCCACCAGGGAGGAGTGGGGATGAGGCAGTGGCTGCATGGCACTGAGGACCAGCTGGCCCTGAACCACAGCCCTGCTTTTCCCTACAGATTTACCCCTTCCATATGCAGTGCACCTGAAGATAGCAAGGTGAAGTCCTCACTGATATTTCAGGTGGGGTTATTCTCTTGTTTCTGACCTGTGTGCAAACCTCCGTGATCCCAAACCTGATATTCTCTTACTTTGGATGAATTTTCCTTGCTAGGTGGCTTGATTGGAACTCCTGTTAGACTAAAGGCTGACCTATAACTATGAAGGAATCCTAAGACCTGGGAGAGAGAAGTCCTCCCCTTAGCATAGGCATCGTTGCAATCATCAGGAATTACAGCAGAAGAACAAGAGCTAGACAGGAAAACATAAACAGATTAAAAGTAGAAGTGATTATTTTAGTAATTAAACATTTCTTAACTGAAATTATGTGAAATGCAAAAGCAGCATGAAAGGTCAGGAGAGATTTTTCAAAGAGTGCTCCAGAGGAAGGGAAAGGGAAAAGCAATTAAAGACAAAGATAGAAGGATATGATGCATACAATATTATTGCAAACAAGTGGCTGCCAGCAACAAACTGCATTGTTTTGAATGTTTAATTAATAAAATAATCTTTTTCATTAACCACTGCCACTGGGGAAAACAGATTGGAAAAAAAAAAAAAAAACAGGAAACAAAACAGATCCATTTCTTCCATGCATTTACACATATGTAGAAATCTGAAACTGGATTTTGTTTGTCTTCAAAATGATAGGATCAGAAGGAATATGTGGTGGTTGCTGACACTGCATGTTCAGGTAATGTTTTGTTTAAAAAAGCCACCAAATTTGCCCACACAAATGTTTGGGTGGGCTAAAGAATGCCCTTTTTTTCTTTACTTTGTTGTGCATAATACTCAAAGGTAGAAAAGGCAGCTGAGGCAAGCAGAACCCTTAAAAGGAAAAAAAAAAATAAAAGAAACCCCAGCACCTAAAAATCCCAATTCTGAGACAGGGTTGGGTTTTAATAGTTTTAAAACAGACAGAGCCTGTTTTTAATAGTTCCAGGGTTGTGGGTTCAATCTGTGTATGGGCCAGTTACTTAAGAGGTGGATTTGATAATCCTGGTCTCTCCAAACTCAGAATACTCACAAACAGGGGATAATGACTCCAGGTGAATAATATCCTCCTTTATACCCTTGCCAAGAATTGAGATAGAAGGTTTGTTTTTCTCTTCTAAGAGAGAAGATGGAGCAAAACATCAAAGGCAAAAGGAGCTGGTTGAAGGGCCAGTGTGTAATACTCAGTCTCTTTCCCTGTACTCTCTGCTCAGTGAATGTTTTGCTGCATCAACATTCTCCCCTTCTGCCTTCAGCATCAGCCCATGAGCAAAGCTGAGCTGCTCAGATCTCTGACACCATCCCTGATTAAAGCAAGACCTTGATCAAAAGCAGTTTTTAGGCTCCCAGCTCACAGTTCTGTGCCAGGCAGTGACTTTGTCACACCGTTTGAATCAAAAGCCCCACTGGATGTTGTAAATAAAAAACACTTTCAACAACAACCACAATCAGGAAGAAAGAATCTTTGATCAGGCTACAGTTAATTGATTAAAATGTCCATTTCAGTGTCCTTTCATGTCTAAACTACAGTAAACAACACAAGAGAGCAGAACTCAGCATGCTATAGTAGAAAGGAGGCCACGAAGGAAAGCCTGGCAAGTAAACAAAGATTAAAAAGGAAGAGAAAAAAATAGATTATACAGTATAAATACAGAAGCCTGTTGTGTTCATGCCCAGAAGCTTAACCTAATTCTCCAGCTATGCCACTGAAAGGCAGGGGAATTAACAACCATCAGCAAATCATGGACTCATATTTGCATTTATTTTCCTCACTGTAACCATATGAAACCTTTCCTACCAAACCCACAATGTGATTTGTGCAAAACTAACCTTATATAATGCATCTCCAATATGAAATGCATTAAATACTGGGGAAGCATATTGACTTTCATTCTAGGGAAATCTGAAAAAAATCCTTGTCTTTGGTTAACTAATAAACCAGGCTTCCCACTCTGATGAAAGTGGAATTGCTATAGTTGCAATTTCTCTCTCATCTGAGAGGTATCAAGATGGCACCAAAGTTCCAGATAATCTCAAAGACACTCAGACATATGAACAGCAGAAGGGGCCACTGAAACACTTCAGGATGCTCACAAGTAATCAATTTACAGGCTCCTCTTCTGTGCAGTGGAAGAGAGCCACACAATCCCTCCTCCTCCTCTCAGACAACTCAGCACACTGGTTCTTCCACTTCTTTGAATCTTCTCTCTGGAGAACCTTTCATGATTCAAACAGAAAACCTAGAGACACCTGTCACACCAAAGTCCATAATTTTTAATTATCCCTTTCAGCCTTACTATTAAAAACAGATCACAACTTCATTAAACAATTACATCCAAAGCTGAGCATGAAATTGGTAAATGGATAAAATAAAGTGAAACAATATTCTAGGGTGTTGTTCTTGCTTGCATCTTTACTTTTGCCTAAAGAACACCAGTGAGATCCCTCAAAAGCATAAGGTGCTCAAATGAAATGGTTTAAAACTTGAATTTTATGTGTGAAGACATGCTAATCAATACACACTGACAGACAAAGCAATTGGGAAGGGAGGCAAGTGAATTGTGTCTCTCATGTTACACCTTGGTTGAGTTTTATTAAAGAGAAAAAATTACTCCAGGGACCCTATTTTATCTTGCTGAGCCAAAACAAAAAGTGAATATAGTGGTTTTAAATGAAAGTAATGATATTTTTCCTAGAATCAGTGGTGCAGCTGTAATAACACCCCATTTGTGTCGTTGCCCATTCCTGAGCACACAATGGAGAGACAGAAAATTGCTGTCACTTATATCTTTACCTCTTCTTCAGTGACTGATGCTCTGCAGCCCAAACATCCACCCCCAGTGCCAAACTTGATCCCTCTTTTTTCCCTCATTTAACAGCTCCAATGAACATCCCCAGTCACTGGCTGGATTTGGGGTTATTGCCTCTTGCTTGCAGTGCTTGATGTGTGAGGTCTGTGTGAACAACTGGCTCCCTTCTCCGAAAAACATGAGAACATTACTCTGCAAACACTCAGAGCTGTCCAATATCCCACCTGAGTCATATTGGGCTTAAAATACAAAGCACTGATCTTGCCAGCACCTATTGTTGCTTGGGAAAAAGTGACTGGCATGAATAAAAGTCCCAGAGAGACCTACCCAGAGGGTCATCACTCCTAGCACTAAATTAAATTATTGAGTAGTATTGGTGTAAAGATTGCACATTCAGATATTTAACAGGTGCAAAATCTAGGAATATCAGCTCCTGACATAACATGACAATTTGCCTGGAGTATTCCACAATTTCCTTTTCTCCTTTGTAACAATGCAAACAGCTCCTCTGCCTTGGAAAGGCAAACAAACAGCTGGGTACAACATATTTAACAACAGACCACTAAAAACACTTCTGTTCAAATAGGCAGAATTGCAGCAGCAAACCTCAAGATAATATGGACTTTTATGGAGTTTTTATGGATCCATTAGCTTGAATAGCTGCTGAATTTTTGAACTAAAATAACAGATTTGCATATATTGCCTCAAATTTGCTCCTTGCAAGGTCTGTTTCCTAATTTTGAATGATGAAGGCAGCAGTGTAATACCAGAGTGTGCCTGAATATGAACTGTAATACTTTTTATTCTCTCTAATTTATTAATGTGCCATACTTCAAACAGCATGGGCTTTTTCAATCATCTCATTGAAGTGTCAAAGATGCTTAGTACAAACATTTCTATGATATTAGTTATTAGACTGTTCATGCATTTTATTTTAGCAAATCGTGAAATCACGCATTTCAATTTAATTTTAATGTTCAATTCACACAGAACATATTCACACAGAACATTTATACACAGTTTTCATGTCTGCTAATACTAAGAAGGCATAGTCTTCTGGTTGGAAAGATTAAGTTTACAAAACTTCATTCCTACAAGCAATAGAAGTAATTTCACTTAAATGAAATCAATGCAGAATCATTTTCATTTAATTTTTTTAAATGCAAAAAATGAGCTTCACGCCTCTCCTCTTACAGACCAAATAGTGTAAAGGAGGGAAGGTTCTCTCCTAAAAGTGCAGTCCAGCACTGATAAAAATTCTGGATTTCTGGGGATGAAAATGAAGACAAACAAGGCGGTTTTTCCAAAATATCAAATAGGACCTCCCCCTAACTACTTGTTTTGTGGTGCCTTCTTGAATACAAACAATCTACAATAGTTTTATCAATATAAATGGATATTTCCCTTGCTACAGAAGAGTAGTTTTTTAAACTACCACGCTATGTATATAAATAACCAGGGAGAAAAACAAGACAAAAATGGCTGAGACAAACACAAGTAAATTGCCAGATAATCTTTAAAGATTGCACTTTAGCTAAATTACTGGTACTGATCTTAATTATCCAAATGGCTCCATTAAACAAATGAGATGTCTGAGAACCACACAGAAATATGCATTCTGATTTTGCTCCCCAAATTGTTTGATTAATATGCTACAAAGCTAATTAATCTTAAGGGAAAGGATAAGAGTTGTGCTTCATATTGCACAGGTTATCTGTTGTTAACTAGCAATCCACCCAAAAGAACTTTTAATCTAAAGCATGCATTCATTATTCATATGTTTTCTATTTAATATTACATTTTAGGACTGCCTAAATATTGCTGATCTTTCTCTTAAACCCAACTATTTACAGCATAAATTCGAAGATTCCAAAATACACCAGTGAAGTGTAGACAGGCTTGCAAAGTTCTACTTCAGGGATATTTGCAATGTTGTCATTAAGTATAGAACTGAAAATGACAATACTCAGGTTGTGGGACTGGAATTTTCCAAACAGCAAAATTTCCTTATGATTTTTTTAACCCCTAAAGCAAAGACATTCCTAACTTTGGGCACAATATAAACCCTGGGGATGGCACCTAATACTTGCTTTCAGTCCTGTCGTACAGAAGACTACTAAATCATATGATGGTGTATAAATTCATGTAAAGATGTGCTCCATGAAATGAGGAAAATTCTTTCCCCATGCTCCTGCAGATGAGCTGAGCAGACAGCCTGCATGTGGAAAAGAATAAGAAGCAGGACATTTGGAAGAACTTTAAAGAGCAGAAAGATCACTTCACAAAACTTCATGGAATCATCTTAGAATGTCCTGAGTTGGAAGGGACCTTAAAGACCATCCAGTTCCCACTCCTCAGGGACACCATCCACTAGGCCAAGTTGAAAAAAATCTGTGATAAACTGTTGGAAAAAGCAGTACAAAGTAGCTTCAATATTCTCTACTGTAACAAAAATTTGACTTTGTAAGATTGAGAGAAAAGTGAATTTACTTATTGCAGTCATCAACATTAATACACGTTACACATGATAATATTTATATCAAATTGGATCATCATTCTACTACTCAGGAAAAATTTTGCTGCTAGCTCTTCAGTGCAGGGAGCTGTAAGGACTAATTATCCCTGTGAAAAAGCACATTCTGCCAACTTGTTTTTTTAGTCAGGGAACTTCCTCATGGACACTTGCTCCACTTAGTGTGAAAGTGAGATATATGCTGAGCTTAAGGGCTAAAGATTTAGAAACTCTGCATTTCCAAAAGGAGGTCTATTAAAAAAAAAAAAAAAAGTAATGATCTTTCTTCCAAGATGCATTGAGCTGAATTGTATGTGAAATACTTGAAGAAATAAAGCAGAATAAGAAATGGTATCATCAAGGTGTTCCAGCTGCTGATAAGATTTAAAGCATGTTTTTGGCTGGCAGCCAATTACAGACTGCCACATTCAAAGGCTTGCATGTAATTTGTCATATTTCTGTCAGAGGGATGTTTTAGCTGCCTGTGGGATATATGACAATAGAGATAAAAACAGCAGATGGGATCAGAGCACTGGTTTACTAATCCAACTAAAAGCACTTATGGGAGAAAAAAGTCAGAAACTATACTAATAAAAAAATTATATTCTGTAATCACAAAATGAGACATTATGCAATGTACCTTTGTCTTTTAGTACTTCGAGGGGATTTTCTACTCCATTTTGTTTTCTCTCTATTCCGTATTAGCCTGCTGAAAAAAACCCAAACAAACCAAAAAAGCAGTTAAAGGCCTTATATTTAAAAAAAAATAGACTACAATTTTCTCTCTTTTAGAGCTTTGTATGGCTACAGGAATGTACTATCAAGATAACAGGTAAAGGTTTTTCTTTTGTAAAACACACTTTTGCAATTACAGAAAATAATCCCAGAGTTGATCAATTAGATTTGTGTGCACACGCAGAAACTCATTTTCAAGCAGGATGTTTGCTTTTTACTTTTTTCCAATTTGCTTAATAACGAGAGTTCCCAGTTGATAAGAAAACGCTCTTGCAATAACAAAGCAGAATATATTAAGCCAGAAGATGGTAATTTTTTTTTTTACATTAATAGCTATGCTTTTGCTGAGGTCACTTGGTCTGTTCAGCCTGGACAGAGGGGAGACTTCATCACAGTCTGCAACTTCCTCGTGAGGGGAAGAGGAGGGGCAGGCACTGCTCTCTGCTCTCTGGTGACCATGATTTTGGATATTTTATCTTTTCAACTAGGATCACCCAATGCTTCAGTGGAGATTGAAGGGAAGAATCAGTAAAAGAGAAAGAAATATAACAAGAGCAGAATGCCAGAAAGATGAAGGGGGGAAAAAATCAAAAAGTTAAATGAATCAGCACTTCAAGTGGAAAGGTTGAAAAACCAGCCATCTCTGATGTTATTGGAAGCCTCAAAATCATTGAAGTTGCCTCGTCAATGATGAAAATAGATGCAAAGCTGCCTTTTGTGAAGAAGGCCACTCTCTGCCAGCATGCATGAAAGTAGACAGAGCCTCATCCTACACAAACCCTTTAAATGTGGTATGAAAGAGGGCGTGCTGGGGAGGAGGAGGAGGAGGAGATGCTCACAACGAGTCCTGTTTGGGACAAAAGTGGGCAGAGGAGGAAACTGTAGGGAGGAAAGGATGGTTTTAGTGTAGACTGGGTGTAAAAGAGAGAAAAGGGATAAAGAGAGATATAAGAAGGTCAAAAAGGGGACAGGAATTCAGAGTATAAGAGTTCAGAGTATAAGAGGGGCGTTTCTAAACATATCTGTGCTGGGGAATTGACGGATACTTGCAAGTGGAAAAAGCAATGCTAAAGTCCAGTTAGGAGAGAGGAAGTGAAGTTTTACATGGAGCAGTTAAAATTGCATTCTTGTGTTCACTGGAGACCCAGTTCTCCATCAGGCTGAGTGCGTGATCAGGCTGAGGAGGGAGCTTTAAGAAAAATCATGGAACGTGTCAAAACCAAGCTTGTGGGTTTTGGGTCTTACAGCTCCATCAAATCATTTTCATTCTTCTTTTGAAAATGGGAACTTGCTCTTGATTTTTTTAGACAAGCAATAAGTAAGGAAAAAAAGAAAAATGTACAGTTGGAGATCCTCTCTCATTCTGACCTTGGAATTCTTTCAAATTACCAAAGAATGAAAAAATAACTCAAGCTAAAGTCATAGAGAAACAGACTAAAGACATGAGGGAAAAAAATGAAATTAGAAGTAGAAGCTAAACTAAAGTTAGCATCTGTCAGCCAGCAAATCTTTGGCTTTGTCAGACTCTGTAATTTTCATTCCACAGAGGTGGACAGGAGAAAAATGGCACCTAACTGAGGTGAAACACTTAATTCTGAGAACACCTCTGGAAAATAATATAGACTTCTCTTAGTTTCATGCTGCAGCACAAATATTTTAGTGCTTTTTCATGGAAGGCTTCACTTTGATAACCCTGGCTGCTGCTGGCCAGAATGGTGTGCAAAAAATCTCACTGCCCAGAGGAAAAAATGTTTATGTTGCATGGATGTGAAAATACTGACCTTGTTTTGAAACTTCCTCAAAAAATAAGGCAGCAAAAGAGGTGTTTTACACTCAGAAATTTTGGGGGTTTGTTCACTAAAAAGTGAGAAAAGGTATCTAGGAGAAATCTCTGCCCAGATAATTTTATGCTGGGTGGGAATAACACTGACCCCTGTGTATTGAGTTAAGCTGTTCTCCAGAGAGGTAGATGTGAGACACCCATGTGATAAATATATATATACATATATATACATGTGCTAGTGGCATCTTAACCCATCAGAATAAATACAGAATAATCTATTTATATGTCTAGTGCATATAAATAGATTTATTTATCTATTAAATGTCAGGAGAACAACAGAAGGGTTGCTCTGTCTCCAAAAAAGTGACCTCAAAGTTTTGTGCTCAGCTCAAGAAGACCACCCTATACAGCTGATTAATCCAATTTTATTTGGATTTCTGAGCTCACCAAAGAGAAATCTCTTGAAGGAAGTGGCCCCCACCTGCTTTGGGGCCTGTTTTAGAAACTGTCCTACCAGAACAGATCCATTTTAATGAAGAGACTGAAGAGGACACCAAGAGCAAAACTGGCCCTCATGGGGGCACAGTTTCATATTCTGTGTGATTCTGTGATTTCACAGGAGAAGGACGAGATGGAGAATGAGAAAGGTGTTGGGATAGAGCACAAAAGCCATCTTCCAGTTGTGATCCCTGCTGGATTGACACAGAAAAATGAATGTAACATGCTGCTTCCATCAAAGCACTTTTCCCAGTGCCATCACCTAGTGTGAGCAGCACCTCCATTTTTAAAAAAACATGGATTTTGATGGTCAATGTTACCTAATTACCAAATAATTTACTTGCCAGAACACCTAAACCTGGATAAAGTGAAGATACCAGCTAATTTGGGAGTTGTTTAGGCAGACAGATGGTGCACCATGAGTGGAATCTTCCATCCAAGCAGCTACACAACTGTACACAACCGGTATCATAGAAAATATCTGGGAGCAAAGAAATAATTAGAACCTAAACCCACCAGGACTATGGGGCTCTGAATTATCCTTGGAGGTTGAATTCTGTCTGGTGGAAATCTCTGGGCTAGAAAAGGCCTGGCAGACTTCAAGGCAGATTAAATAGCATTATTGCTCTCTATTCCTCAAATGTTTAATGTGTTTGTAGCTCAAAACTTGTTCCATAGACTTCAGAGCAGTGTCTGTGGATTGGCACTGGGCTTTGGTTCAGGGGCCTGCAGGCAGCCTAAATAATTTGCTCGAGATCCCAGCTTCTCTCTTTCATTTGTATTCTTCTCTCTCAGTTTCTACTGGTAGCAATATTCTTGCTCCTGGCTAACTGTGCTGTGTATCACCAAATTCACATCACCTGTGACAGAAAATGTAGCTCTTCTCTTTTCCCAGACTGACCACAAGGCTGGTGAATTTTTCCTACCTGTCATTAAAAGCAACTGTAAAAACCAACCAACCAACCAACCAACCAAAAAAAAAAAAAAAAACAAAAAAAAAAAAAAAAAAAAAAACACCCCCTCAACCCCTATAAATTTGCAATTCCATCTTTGTAAAGTAAAATCCCTCAAAACACAGGAATATGATTTACACTTGTAAAAATCTAAATCTGTTCAATATAAATCTGAAAAGAAAAAGAAAGCAGAAATATAAAACTTGATCTCCTACTTTGTGAACAATAGTGGAACACATTTTCAGAGCGTTTAAGGAGAAATTTGTGCTTTGCTTCACTGGAGCTACAAATGTTGGATCAGTTTCAAAACTGAGCTAGCAACAAAAACTGATTAAGATATATCTGAAAGAGTTTATGAAATAGTAATGTAAGAAAAATTACAGCAGAGACAAAAAGAGAACACATGAAGGAATAGGAGCTATTGTTTCAAAAATGAAGAAAAAAATCTTTTAACTTTCCAAAGGGTTGAAAATGAGCACAGTAGTTATTGTGTATGAGGGGAAAAAATAAAGAAAATTTATGAAGATGGAAAGGTGAACCACAGCTGCAGTTAGCAGAGAAAATTCAGTTTAAATCACACACTTTGGATGCAAGGGGAAGTTTTTCTCCTCACTTAGAGCTGTGATCTTTATTAGTGTTTTTGCAGGTGAAGTGTGCAACTTTTATGTGTATTGTGAGGTGATTTTCCCAGAGCCTGGCACACAAGTGCTGCAGCCGAGACCTGTGCACCCCATGGGATCTGCGAAGAATGCTGACAGCAGGGAAAGGGGCAGACAGCACAGGTAATACTTGCTGACAGAACTGAAGGAAACAAATGCAGGTGGGTTTTGATCACATAAAAAAAAATTCCAGAAATTAATCTATCTTTTGAGTTCTCCACTCCTTATGGAGTTCTGGAGTTCTGCTGCAATGTCGTAGATCCTCAAGTGACCCAAATAATTCACTTGCAGACAACCCTCTCCTAAAATTAATGGGAATAACAGAGAAGCTTGTCTCCCTGCCTTGTGTGTCCATTGAACATTGATCTTTAACCTGCAACAAGCAAAACCTATCAAAGCTCCTGCAATTTTTCCTGCAGCAATGGCTGGGGGAATGAAGGGTCAATGCATTACGGTGTCGTGTCCTGGCTGTTCCAAGCCCTGCTCAGAGATGGATGGTGTTGAACCTACACCCCACAAAGGCAGCTCCCAACAGCTTCCTCCTAAAGAATTATCATTTCAGACACTTGCATGGAAATCAAAAGGTGATTTTTGTTACCTAACACTCTCTCATTGTAGAGACGTCCAAGGTGGATGATGATTTTGACAGAGCTGCAATTCAGTCTCTTGTTAATTTGATGCTAAATGCTCAGCTCAAGAGGTGTTGCTGTTAGACCCACTAAGAGAAAAATGTACATATATGGACAGCACACAAAATTCTAAAAGTTATGTGTATATATATATATATATATATAACAGCTTAAGCGACTNATATACACACACATATATGTAGCAATTACTGTTCTATTTCCTGATCTCATATTACTTCTCCATGGTATCCTGCTGTATCTGGTTAGATTCTCACCTTTAGTTGAAAAGATGGATTGTTACACTTTTGTGCCATTTACAAAGTTGAAACAGACCCATCAGGTACAAATATGTCCCAATAAATATAATATCATACCTAAAAGACTCTTCAGCTTCACAGGGTAAATGTACTAGAAGTGGAATTAATTTTTTTTTTTTTCAAATGCATCCCAAAGAAGTTCCAGTCTTAGGTCAATACCTGACAAATTCCTTCCAAATTTTACACGGCACCATAGCATTTATTTGGAAAAAACCTTTGAAAAGAAGAAGACGAAGAATGTTTTTCCTGTCTGTTTTGACAATTTAAATGAAAGTATTTGAGTTGGTGATTCACTTGCTCTCACTTAACATTTTCGAGCCTACAGATGATCAATCTCTAATTGAAAACATTAAGCAATAAAACAAGCTTTATCCAACTTACTACTTAATTTTGTCAAAGCCAGACTGTATTCTTGCTCCTTTTATTTGGTGAAAGGATCCTGCAAGCATACTGAAGAAATTCTCATTTCTATGCCCCTGTCCAAGTAGGTGAAATCTCTACCAAACAGTTACAAAATCTGTGCTGTTCCTCATCAAGTTTTTCCAGCAGAGCAGATAATGAATTTATGAGTACCTTAACAACTAAGGTTATGAAAAGCACTATAATTTAATCAAATTCCTCAGTCCTGAATGGATTTTTCCCTGCTCTTTGCAGTTCCCACACAGTCTTTTTGATTAATTTCTGTCATTAAAACTACAGCTGGGATGGTACTGCAAACAGAACGCCAACTGCTGTACTTGCATACTTTGCACAAATTTCCTTCATAAAGATCCTCTCAAGTAAAAAAAAAAAAAAAAGAAAAAGAATAAGGAATGAATTTTGAAATTTTACATTTTCACTGTGTTCCTTTATTCTCCACTGCCCCTGAAGCTAAGCTTCTAAATTTTTTTTTTCTCAGTATTTTTTTTATTTAGTCTTTTTAAAGATACTTATTATGTCTCACATTTTATATATCTGCAGTCTTGTTTCAAGGAAGTGCCTTTTTTAAAAGGCACATATACACTGAGTTTCTTGTTGCATAATTCTCTTATGAAATGCAAAAGTGTTGATCAGCATAATTTCATGCAGTTCCTCGAAATTATAAGAACCTCCTGAGAACTCTTAAGCACCGAAAATCCACGTGTCCTGTGCTCTTAAGAAGTCAGCTCTGCATGACCTGGGAGTCAAAAATTTCCAAAGATCATTTACCTGAAATCTCCCAGCCTCATTTGTAAGGTGCTATTTTCCACCTGTGAGGATACAGGTTGCTCTCTGTATTATTCTTGTGTGAGTCCCTCTTGGGTGATGAATTCCCGTCCTGAGTTGTGTTTCAGAATCATTCTGCAAGCTTCACTTTTGGCAGAGGTGAGGAGCTCAATGTTTCCTAATTTCTACTAGGGAGGCAAAAGCTGCCCTGTTCTACACACACAGAAAACCAAAATCCTCCTCTGGCTGGGACTCATCCTGTCACTTCAAGAGACTTGAGATATTTACAGAATGCTGATGGAAAGACCCTCTTCAGCATGATGATGGGAAAAGAGAATCAGTGAAAAGACACGGTACCATAAACATTTGCTCCTCTTTCTCCTATTGCCCCACATCCACTCCCTCCCCATCAATATTTTCCTGCATAAGATTTATCCAGGGTGACTGAGGAAAAGTCTGGTGAGAGCTGTTCATTTAGGAGCCCTCTACCACTGAAAAACAATGAGGAGTGCCTTCACTGTCATCTCCCACTGCTATAGAAAAAGCCCAGACCATCAGCTTAGGTCAGAACATTTTCTAGGATTCTAAAGTCAGTGAAATTAATTAGAAAAATAATGTAATATTCCTGTCTTTCTGATATTGCTCCTCCTACATCTGAGCTACAACAAGCAAATTCAGAGGCCAGAATTCATCTTTTGCAAAATGCTACAGAGTGAGGCCATTCCCTCCTGATGAGATTTTCAGCAAAATGTGGAAGTGCAGGTGAGGCACATAAGGCTGCAGAGCTGAAAAGGAGGAATTTACAGTTCTGGAAAAGAGGAATTTACAGTTCTGAGCCTGCCTGCATCATGTAACCAGATCATGCAGACATCTACTAAACCAGGGGTGTAAAAGAAGGATGTAAACCATAATTACAGTCAAGAGTCAATCAGCTCCAAAGAAATGCTGGGACATGAATTACAGCTGGCCAGAAATTGTGAGTTAAGCCTCTTTCAACCACAGCCATTAACAACCTGTAAAAGGCCTGCTGAAAAAAATCAATACATAACTGTAGCATTTATCAAGTTCATATAGATTTGTGTTGTTCCTGTCTAATTTGGATGGCCTTACCAGGGAGATGTTCACAAGTGGGGCATCAAAACAGCACCTGGGAGGCAATTTCCTCATCTCGTTTCATCCTTTTGGTGTTCTATTGAGGAATAAGATCTGATGTTAAGTTCAGATTCTTTGAAAAGAGATTGTTATTGATCATGTCACAGTGCTGTGTAAGACTTTCCATATATGAATCTTCTATGTGGCTTTTCCTCTTATAGTTAATTCTTTTTGCCAATGATTTATCACTTTTTCCAATTACATACGTACAAAAAAAAAAAAAAAAGCTAATCAAAATGATAAGTGGGAAATAACATTTGGAATATGCAATGGAGTTTGTTTACATTCTGCTTTTATCTTGAGGATACTGTTTTTGCTGATGAGAAAAGAGAAAGCCAACAAAAGAGCTAAGAAAAGAAATAAAAAACCTGAGCTACTGTTTCCAAGGGGCAGCCTGAGATCAAATTTGCTTAAATAGCAATCCACCTTATATCAATAAAAAACAAAACCAAAATCCCCTAAATTTGTTTTTAGTGCCTGCAATGCTTGCAAAGTCACATTTTACAGCAGTCATCTTGTGTGAGATACTGGCAGTGAGAATTCTCTGACTGCAAGTCTCCACAAAATACAAAGCAATCTGCGACCCAAATGTTGTTTTACTGTGCAACACTGGGATTCTTCACACAGGATAAAAGATTAAATGGAAAAGGAATTTAATTTTCTGAAGGTTCCTTCATCATTTCACCAACTCTCAGTTTCTTCTTCCTGCTTTCTGGTCTGAATATTGTGAAGGATATAAAACAGAGACTCAGAAAAATATTGCAGTAGTGCAAGGAGGCAGAATTAAGATATCGTTTGCAAAAACCATGAAGAATAATGTGACTAAAAGGTGCAGATTTTTTTTTCCTTTAGTGACTTGAAAACAAAGCAAAAGCACTTTACACAACCAAATAAAAAAAACCAAAAAACACGACACCCCATGAGCGCATTTTCAAGACGGAGCTTGCACAGAGCCTCAGAGATGCTGAAGTTGTGTGGCAGACACATTTACTCATGGAATTCCAGCTAATGATCTGCCTCTCAGGGCTTGTTAAGATTATTCCTCGTTCTTGTTATACTCACTTGAGCAGTCATTTTGTAATTTTTTCTCCCTGTTTGGAGTTAAGAAGCCCTACTTAGCCAAATAGGTCTTTATAGAAGCTGCTCTCCCATGTAATCAAAGCATCTTACAAAAGGCTGCTCTTGTAGAAACATCAAATTAACTCCATTTGCAATATTTCCTTTCTACACCCTTCACAAAAAACCTAAAGGCAAGTGGTTAAAGGAGAAACAGTGAACCTCATGCTGGGTGCACTGCTGGTGGTAATCATTGTTTAATTAGTCCAGAGGCAATTCAATTCATAAACAAGCTTAAATAAATATTAGGAATAAATTAATCCTGTAACTGATTTGGCAAATACTATGTGATATTAAAGTATAATTGTGGCAGAGGTTTAAGAAGCATTTTTTTAAAAATTTTATCATTGAAATAGTTCTAATAAACAGGGCTAGATTACGGGTATGCATGTACATATGCCCACGTGCACATTCTTTAGAACAGGTTCTAGTGTGATGTGGATTCAGTGCATCACCAGGAATGCTGAAGATGCAATTTAGATCTTCTGCAAGTTGTATTGTTGCTTGTGCCTCTCCCTGGGGAACTGAATTCACTGTACAGTCCGCCTTGTAGCAATTTTTCAAGCCAAGAAATAAACCCTCTGGAACTTGTGAAAACAAAGGGGACTACAGCAGCTGTGGGTTGCTCAAATTCTGTAGGAAACTTTAATTCCAATTTACTCAGGGGTGATAAGGCCCAGCCCAGTCTGTATGTGGTCATTAAAGTTACAGATGCACAGGAGAACAGCACCATGGTGATGTTTGTCATGAGAAATCTTTTTTATTGGTCTGGCTTTGCATGGAAGCACCTTTCTCCCTCACCACCTCCACCATCCCCTCACAAAAAATGTTCTGGAACAGCAGCAGATCTACTGATCTGAAGGAGAAAAAGATTTGTGGCTTCCTTCTGTTCTGCTGTGATGCAGAAAATTCAGTGACTTTTATTTCCACTTTGTTTGAATGTGCTGCAATGCAGTTTGATGCAAATTACTGAGCTAAAAATGAGTATAGCTAGACCCAGCCTGTCTATCTCTACTTTTATTTCCTTTTGTCAGATGTGCCTTAGAAGAACAAATACATTCCAAGCTACCTTCACAGCCCTCCCTTCCCCAAGGAACCACAGAGCTACTCAAAATATCATTCCTTGTAGTCACTGTGGCTGTTTTGGATAGGAGATGTTTCCTCTCCTACTTCTTTCAATTCACAAGGGTTTTTAATTAATCTCTTCAATTCAGTTCTCTTGAGAATAAAGCTCTTACACTGGCTAAGGTTAAAATTACGTTTGTTTTAACAACAAGAGCCTTCCCAACTTCCTTCCTATTTTGAGGGATTCAGAATTCTAAGTTTCTGAAAGAAACACTCTAATTTTCCTCTCTGTTCTCTTTTCTGTTGATGAAAAGGTGAAGTAAAATACTGGTATCTTTTGGATACAAAAAAAAAGTAGAAGCTAAAAGAACCAGGATTAAACAAAAAGCTGTGTAATGCTATTAGAACTGAATCAAACAAAAGTAGCAAACATTTTCAGACTTTTAAAACTTTAATTGCTTTTTAATAATTGAAATTGTACCGTTACCATCTCTGATTATTAATACTGTTTCTGAACATAAATCCAAGTTCAAGATAAGCACAACATTTACCCACTTGTTATCTGTTCCTGATCATCTCCTCTTTACTTTTCCTCTTTCTGCCAAATACACCAGACCTAGTGTTGCCGCTGTGAGAAGAGAGTTTCATGCAAACACAGCTTTTGCATTCTGGATTATTTGGTTAATGTGAATTTAGCATCAGCCCACTTTTTACATGTTTATATTCTATAATGTCCAAGGACCTGATATGATTTTTATAAAATATCACTCAGACCTCAGAAAAAAATCAGACATCACAAAAGCCTATAAACACTAAATAGCTCACAGATGATTGTGTAAAAGTATATATATAAAATTCTGCTCAGCCTGGCTCATTTAGAGCACTACATTTCTGTGAGACTGTTGACTGGCAGGGCACACACTGAATTTGGAAGAGCTGGCTGAGTACTCCAAGCAGCAGAACGTTATAAAACACTCATTATGTTCAGTTTCTGAGAATAGACCGAGATATAGATTTGTTTTGGCTTTTGACACCCTGAGATCTCTGCAACAAACCAACTGCACAGGCAAAACCATCCCCACAAACTTCTGCTCATCACCTCTGCAGCTCTTTCTGAGGGGTGTAAAATTACAGGGCCAGCAGGCCACCCCCGTGGACCAGGACATGACCAGGGGACACCACAGGGTTAAAAGCTGACCTGCTGCTCCCAGGCTGAGCAGGCAGGGCATGATGAGATGATGATCCCTTCCAGCTCCTGGCACAGGGCTCCTGGCCTTCTGTAGGGTCAGAGTTTGTCTGAATTTAATCTTTAGGTACTTTCCAGCTGTCATTTAAATATATATGTATATACAGGTTTGTAGATGTATGTATACATACATACCCCCTGTCCTATAGACACATGAATTTCTTGTGATCTCCCTTTCAGAAAGGGAGTGATTTTCATCTCAGGATGAATGCCATCAGCCTCCTTGGCTCTCAGCAGGCTGGAGCTGAGGCAAGAGGCATTTCTCCAAGTGACTGACAGTCTGCTCAGGCTGCAGAAACACCCTCATTCCTCCTCTGTGTCAGGGCATAAGGAGAAGTGTGGGAACAGCCACTGTAATTTGGAGACTCAATAGAGACCAAAATACAGAGCAAAACAGCTTAAAAACACACAAGAGTGCAAGAAAACACAGACAAAAATTTGTAACGAAAGTCCCTCTGGAAAATGTGGTGAAGGCTATTGCTGGTGTTTATTTTATATATCGTTAAGGCCTTTATAGAGAAAAGGTTAAAAAAAAAGTCATAATCCTAGCCAGGTTATTGGGGGTAATGCAGACAGTGCAAACTTTCTGTCAGATGGAGCTGAACTTTTTCTATTTAACTCTTCCTCACACTGAAGTCAGCACTTTCCAGCTTGCGTTTTTACAATTCAAGCAAGCCCTGGGTTTATTGCTCCTAGAAATAAATTCTCAGTACTTCATACACAAGGACAGAGAGGTTACTGTATCTTCCATTGGGTGAGCCCTTCACTTGAAAAAAAAATTAATTATTAACTGCCATTTTTAAGGATGAAATCTGCTGGAACAACCATTTGATTTCTAGAAAGGAACATCTAAAACCTGCAATCACTTTCCTTTAGACAGGACACTGCCCTGTAAAGCAACACAACCCCTCAGGGCACACCTGCTCTTGCCCTACAGCAAAATCAACCTGTTGAACTTCTGCATGAGGCCAGAGTCTTTTTAGCTCCACAAGGGCTCAACACGCTCTGAGGGAGTCCATCAACCACCCAGAAATAATAAAATAATAAAAAAATAATAATAAAAGAAGAAGAAGAAGAGGAAGAGGAAGAAGAAGAAGAGGAAGAGGAAGAGGAAGAAGCAGCGAGATGGTTGATTTGGTGTGTTTTGAAAAAGCAAACAGGTTTTAATTAAAGAGAAAATAACAAACTATACAGAACAAAAGAACGAAGGCTGTAAACAGTGCAGGGAGGTCCCTTCCACCTGCTAAGGCACCCCAAAAATGCCCTGAGAGACTCTGTGCTCTCTCTTAAGTATTTATTGATCTAGGAGGGCTCTTTGCCAAGCTGCCCAATAGAAAACAGCTCCATTTCTTGAGGAACAGCTCAAGGGTCCAACAGGTGCCTTTGTCCTGGTGATGCCTTAAGTTTTAGCTTTCATGTTTTCAGATTCTGTGCTGCCCAGGGGTGCAGTTCTGAGCCTCACATTCAGTGTCAGTCAGCTCTTCACAGAGCAGGGAGACCAAACAAATCCTTTTCCTCATGAAGACCAAGGACAACTTTCAGGCCCAAAAGCACAAACAAGGGTGGACTGAAGGGAGGAACAAGAAGGATGGGACCTCACAACCTGAAGCTGGAATTGGACAATTAAACCCCAGTATGCAAATGGACCAAAACTTATAAAAGTGTAACGTCTTGAGACTGCTCAGCCATTCTGTGACCATTTTGGGTCCACCTTGGGTGTAGCCCTGGTCAGGCCCTGTCCTGCCCAGGGTGGATCCTGGAGGCCTTTCAATAAATACCTGCTTTATTCTCTAGCTCTGTGCAGTCTCTGTTCCAGGTCACCCTTCCCAAGGCATCACTGGCACCGAGAAGTTCATAGCAGTTTCTGGTTCCTTTTCCTTATAATTCATGGGGTGAGGCCTAAACTCTTTTCCTAATACGGGCACCCCTGCTCAGGTGTGGGTCTGCACTGCAACAGCAACCCACATTTGCAACAAAAAGTATCCAAGAGATTACTGAATTTATCAATTCTTACACTGCAGTTTAGCACTGACGTCTCTGATTGTGCCCCGGCTGCCAGGCCAGCGCATCTCCTCTCACTTTCAGAAAGAAAACGTCAGAAAATTGACATTTTCTCTTCAAATGTCATCATGTGTCCAGAGCTCCATGAAGGAAGGGTATCAGGTGCTTATCTGGGAAGATGGAATCCATTTTCAGGCAGAAAAGCGATGTAAAAATCAATCAGGTTCCAGAGAATACTGAAGCTGAAAAATAAACTGGTTTCACTGTACACCAGTGATCAGAAGCTGACACTTTCAACAATCTATGGAAGGCTCAGAAATTTCCTCTTTAAAAAAAAAAAATCATAATAATAATAAAAAAAATTGGACTTATGAAGTTCAAATAGCCAAGAAGTCCCAGTGACAAATTAAGCCTTGCTAATTATTGTCCCTTCTTCTCCTCAGTGCTGTATCCCACTGATGCTCTGGCAAGGACCGTGGATTAAGTGTAAATTCTTCATACAGCAGAAATGCCAACATGGATGTCGCGTCTCAGATTTCACTCAGCCGTACAGTAAACTTCAGTACTTGCATTTAAAAGGAGAAAAAAGGAAAAAAAAAAAAAAAGCCACAAGTGCTGTTGGTTTCAGACAGAGCTTGTCACTGTCTGTAGAGATGCTCTGTTTGTCAGCACTTCTCACTTTTGATGCCACTATTGAGCCTGCATGAAACAAATTTCTCTGGTTGAAACACTGAACGGTGGGGAAGCTTCAGGAGGGGAACAAAAACCTGACACCACATCCATTTTGCTTGTATTTTAAAGCAAACTTGCAAAGACAAACTATTTTCAAGGTGAGGGCCTAAGATAACAAATAAATACATGGGTTTTTTTCATCAATGCTCCAGTTTTTACTGGAGACAAATTAAATAAAATATAAATTCTACATTTTATCAGAACTACTGGCTGACCTCTGCTAAGGTGAAATCTGTCTTTCCTCAGATCCATGTTCTATAGTGACATTAGTATTTTTTCCTGCAATATGCACTAAAGAAAAAAAGAAATACTTTGTGAAAAATTCTGCCTTTAAATTTCTTATCTTGGCTCTGTTATTATGAAAAAATTATTTCTTCTCCAGAGGAGAGACTTATACTTATGACTCAACTTCCAAGCATTCCCATTTTGTCAAAAACAATCCTCTATTATTTAACAGCAGCTACCAGATCTACCTTTGCAGAGCAGCAGGATACCTGTAGACCTACAGAATTCCTGGGGTCTTCCCAAAAAAAAATTCTCCAGGCAAACCACTTCCTGCAAGAAAGGGTCCTCAGGTCATCAGTCAAACTCAAAAATGTCAATTGTTGCACTTGTTACAGTGAAAGACAAACTACTTAAAGAGATTTAGAACTCCAATTCCTTTTAGAACTTAAATTAGGATAAGGCAACTGATGATGTTCTTAAGGTTTTAACGAACTTGGAAGAAATAAAAAGCTTTTTAGGTAGTGATGATCAAAATGACTGTAAATGGTACCACTACTCCAAACGAAAAATTTAATATTTCAAAGATAACTTCATTACTTGAAAATATTTAAAATTCATGTGAGAAGCAAATGAAATGCCTGTCCATGGACCAATATAAGCATCCTGTGAATAAAGATCCATTTAGTCAGGTAGATGCCTGTATTTAACTGAAAGGTGGTTGGAATCAGTAGACCTAGTTAAATGTAAATGTGTCTTTACTAACTTTGTTCCCAACGTCAATTTCCACTTAAAAAAAAAAAAAAAAAAAAAAAGGAAGAAGAAAAAAGGATTTCAGAATTATTTCAGTAAAATATGAAGAATGTAGGAGGGCATGTGAGAAGATCAAACAAACTGCCTTCTGAACTTCAAGCACTTGACTTCATGATATCTAATTTTTTGTGTTTCCAGAAAAGCAAAATTTCACTGTCTCTGAAAGACTCCCTTGATCCTCCCACGCACACGCTCTATTTCTGCCTTCTGAGAGAATGAACTTCCTTCCACTGAGCTCCTCTCATCCCATGAAGTGACAGAACCACGTCTTACCCAGCTCCAGGTCCTTCATGAATATTAAAACAAAAGAGATTGTGGGAAGGAAAGAGGAATATTGGAAAGGACATTTGAGGAAATCCTCTTAAGAATTACTGAAAATACCTCGTAAGAAGAAGAAGAAGGAAACTAGGTCACATCTCCCCCATTTCTTATTCCTTATTTCTGATAAAATATTTATTTTAAATAGTTTAATAAAGAAAACAGAGAGAAGAACCAAGGAAACCTGTAATTTCTGAGGACATATCGTTTCCTCAGCACTTGAGAGGATTTTTTCTTAAGGCAATGCAAGGAGTTAGGATGAAGGAGAGAATGGATATCTGAAGAAAAGGAGTTTTGAAGATGACTTAACTTGCATTCTGACACATGAGGGATGTTTTTTAACTTCACAGAGTTCAGGTAGAGACACTGAGGCATGTCTTCAATGAAGGAAAATAAAATAAAACCAATGGAACAAATAAAACAAAAAACCCCAAACAAAACAAAACAAAAACCAGAACCCCCAAAAACCTCCAAATGACATAAATAGGGACATGCTGTCCTGTCCCAACTACAGTAGTTTTAGCAGTAATATCCTCAGAGAGTCTCATTTGCTGAAATATTTTGCATCTGAAATACCTCCAGGGATATGAAGCTGTTTTAGTCTCACTTTCCTGTTCTCCCCAGAGAATATTTGTTTGGTGTCCTGGAGGCAGACTGGGCTCCAGAGAGTCACTGTGAGCCAGAGGACTAATGTTTGTGATTTTAGATGTTTTCCTTATTGTTTATATTAGAGCAACATGTAGAGGCATTATCTGAAATCAGAATGTCTCTATAAGATGGTAGGAGATGGGATTTTCATGTACATTAATTGGATTAGATTAGATTAAATTCCACTGAAATGCATAGTATACCTTCCCCATCCCCACCCCCCACCCCCCCTAGTATTTCAGGTGTNCCCCCGCCCCCCCTAGTATTTCAGGTGTTTGAAAATCATTGTATCTTCTGTAAAAGGGGGAAAAAAATTCATTCACTTCCCCTCAGAATTCCTCCTGTTCCTCCCTACTCTCTTTCTGGTTATCTGTAGTTCTTGCAAGAAACAGAACCTGTAAATCTGGATTTGGCTGGAGAATGCAAGCATGGTACTGCTGTAACCACAGGTGCTCACAGACAGAGGTAAAGTCATCTTCAGGTACAACATTTTTATAGTTTCTTGGGAAATGTGTACTCCACATTCATCTGGCAACAGCTCCATCCTACATGGCTTTCATCAGGCAGGTCATAAAACTTTTGTTATTAAGAATCTGAAAAAATCTCAAGTAATATATAAACTTTCTGGGATGACATGAAAGTTGTGCATCATGTGGATGACAATTAATGTTGTCTTTTTGATGGTATGAAACAGAAACCACTCAAATTTTAAGCACAGAGTGATTTTTCCATCCTCACTGCAATCAGAATTAATTTTATCCATTTTAATCAAATAACCAGGAGTAAAGCAGTCCTGTAAATAATCATATAAATTTGCCTTTTTATTATTTTTTTAATATTAAGGATCTATTTACCCTTCACTAAGTATCTTGGTCATTGCTAGGTAAGGGGAAAACAATACAAAAGCAAAGCACCCAAAAAAATCCCAGACAGCTTGATATTTAAAATGAAAATGTCAGACTAGCTTGCTTATTGTTACCAATTGAGATCCAAGAAATGGATGATTAGGAAAGATGTGTAAGCTGACAAATTTACATGGATTTTACATAAATGTCCTAGGGTTTTCTCCCAGGTTTGCCCTAAACCAGGACAATAAGATATTTAAAAAAAAAAAAAAATTCCTGTCATTTTGTCAGCATCAAGAACCATTTCAGACCCACTTTGTGACAATCTGTGAAGATAGTTGCAAGAAAAATATATTTACAAACCATGGGAATACAATCAACAGCCACCATAGAGCAATTTTCTTAAAGACTTTGTTCTATTTTCTTTATAATACTCTGTGTATTTTAATTGTTTAAACTACACTACACTCTTACTGTAAATTTATGTCTACAAACCTGACAGTTGGGACTTTCTTATCTCCTCTCTAAGGAAATCTCATTTTCCTTTTATTTGAGAGAATGCTGAAGATTCACAACTTGAGCACAAGTGACTTTCCTGCAGGCACTATGGAATCAATCCTCAGAAATTCCTCTAGTTTGAAACCCCCGCCACACCAAAAAAACAGGAGGAAAGACAATGACCAACCACTCAAACTGCACCACAGGGTTAGAGATGAGCATTACTGAGCAGAATGAGAGCAGGATGTTTGCTCTTCTTGGTGACTTGTGTGTGGTTACAGTTTGGATTTGTGGTGATCCCTGTGTTGATAACACAGGGGTGTTTTAGTTTCTGTTCACACAACACCAAGGCTTTTTCTGTTTCTCACACCATCCTGCCAGGACAGCTGACCCCGAACGACCACAAGGATATCCCAAACTTTCTGGGGTCATGCTGAGCAACAAAAGCTGGAGGAAGAAGGAAGAGATGATGTTCAGAGCCTGGCATGTTTGATCCCAAGACACCATTCCGTGTGAGGGAGCCCTGCTCCCCTGGGGATGCCTGAACACCTGCCTGCCCATGGGAAGTGATGGATTAATTCCTTGCTTTGCTTGTATGTGCAGCTTTTGCTTCACTTATCAGTCTGTCCTGATCCCAACTAAGGAATTTTCTCCCTTTTACCCTCAAAGTTCTCTACTCCATCCCAGTGGGGAGGAACAAAGGGCTGAGGGGAGCTGAGCTGACCTGCAGAGATAAATCATGGCATGTGCTGCAGCCCAGAACTCAACTGTGTGCACGAGTGAGTGGATCCAGAGAAAGCCACAGCTTCCCACCCCATGGGATTCAGCAGGCAAGCTGCCAGACCATATTAACGCCTCCTAACAGCTCAGGTCAGATGAGTTTACACACACTCTGGAAGCCGGAGCCAAAAAAAGCTTGGCTGACCTCAAAAGGAGGTGCTCAGACCACAATGAATAGTATTCACGAGGCTTGGTTGGCCCAGAACAAAACAGCACCAGTGAACCACAACTGTGTATGAATGACAAATCAATTTGCTGGGAGCTACTCTGAAATAAGGTATTTCCCTCCAGAGAAAGGTCACACCTTCAGAAATCTCCTTTGCTTCAGCAGTTACCAGGCAAATAATGAGGAGTAACTCCTCAGTGCTGCCCCTGAGGGAATAACATCTCCCATCACCTCTGAGAGAAAACAAAAGGCTTGGGATACAAAATTCATACCTTGTGGACCTTGTAACCCCGAAATTGAGAACCCTTGGAAAGCAGAAGGCTGTCCTACCCAATAAGCATGAAAATAAGTAGTGTTCTTCCAGGAAATAGAGAGCATAAATTTATGATAAATATTGTTTGAGATTAATAATTCACCCAGCTCTAATGATAAATATGGGGCTCTGCAACTTTATTGATGAAGAGCATCCCATAAGCCTCTAATAAGAGCTGAAAAAGAAGATAATACCTGTCATATTCAGTGCTAAATTACACATTAATAAAAACCACTATTGCATAGGTACTTTCCCATCTATTTGTTTAGGAGTTCTACAGTGTATTTTATACATGTGGTAGTGGAAGACTGCCTAGTAATAAAATGTGCTGGAAATGGGAAATTCAGACACTTTCTAGGAAGGTCACTTGTTTTCCCTGAGGCCTGGGCCCCATCTGTGGTAGAACTGCCTGTCTTCCTGATTTAGAAAAGAAATTCTTTCATAAACGAAAGAGAAGATTCAGAAAGAGGGAATCTTACAAGCAAAAATAAGCACCAAAAAATTGTTGTCAAACCCACAGTAAATGTAGAGGACTAAAGGGCTAAATGAAAAAAAAAAAAACACAAAAATCTAAAGGGCTAAAATGAAAAAAAAAAAAAATCAGAATTACCGCCCTTTCATAATTCAAAACTGTGAACAGCAATTAAGAAAATGCTGTACCAATGTGGATTTTCTCTTCCTTTCTACTCCTGTGGCTTCTGTGGGTAGATTAGTAGAGAGTGCTGATTTTGGATGCCACAGAAAATCATTGTAGCACCAAAAGTTATGGGTTAAGGTGTCAGATGGGCCACAAGTCATGAAGCCAACACAGAAAAATCCCCTTTATTCATACTACTTTCTTCCTAAAATTAATAGTTGTTTTCCACTAATAGTATTCTCTTTTTAAAATAAGTTCTCATAATAAAATTTAGTAGAGACTGGAACACAAAGAACCTCTACATTCTGCTTATGGGCTGATATTTTACTTTTCCCACTACTGCATTACAGGTGCACTGTGCCTGCTCTTTTTGTGAGGGAGGGATTTGCAGTTTTAGAAGTGCAGAGCTCAGATATCTTATTTTCTGATTTAACTACGACTAATTGCAACGCAGAACAGATGCAGCAACAAGCTTTGGATAGCAGCTTCACAAATACCACATATGCTCTTTTATACTTTTAATTAGCACTTCCTTCCAGAGTATATGTGACAAGATTATTTGAAATGGTGGAAGTCCCACAAGACCCTGCACTATCATCCCATGCAGATCCCTTCTAACACGTGCTCTCCATGTCCAAGGTGCAAAAAATACCTCAGATCCCTCCATGAATGTGCAAAATACCATTAAAATCACTCCCCATTAAAGTGCATTGCCATTTGCCTGAGGATAAGATAGGCAGAGCAGCGCATTGGACAGTTTTTTGGGGCTTTCTTTAACTAATTTCAAGTCTTCTTCAACTTTTCAGCTCTTTTGTTGCTGGTGAAGGAGCGCTGAACATTTCACAGCACATGCTGGATTTGGTAGGTGTGTGCCAGCCTGTATCCAAACTTATTTAGGTAGATTTAAATCCCTCCACCATGCCAACATAATCCATCAGTTTGTAATAAGCCTTTGTGGTTACACTTCTGCCTTCAGACTGATACTTGGAACATTCCTGTGTCCTCCCACTCTATTTGGGAATTAAATCTCAATGTATAAGTAATCCCATAACAATTTCTCTAATTATTTTCTCCTGACTGTCTTGGACATTGTCAGTTATCTTGCTCCCAGCTCAGTGGCAGCATTAACATTTACACTTTTCTCTGAGGGTGGATTCACATATGTTCTTTCCTGAACTGTTTCTGAACTTGACAAAGTCTGATAAGAAACCAAATGCCATTTGGGATGGGGGGACAGCAAGCCAAAATACAATTCTGTTGGATATATGATGACTTTTTTTTCCAGACTGAAAGGAGCTAAGTTTCTTTTCTGCAGTATCCCAGGAAAAGAGCATGATAATCTTGATATCTAGAATTGTTTAACCAAATCCCTCTTCACACACCAGCTATGTAGCAGTCAATCCATAGTTAGAGTCATCCAAAACTCCTCTTCCTGCCGAACACAGCCCTTAAACCCAACTGTTGATTTCACTTATATTCATGTTATTATACAAAACCACCACTCACAGATGCTACCACATAAAATTGGAGACAAACAGAAACAGATGAACGTGTAGATAAGAAGGAGCAAAAATAAAACACAACACAAGCTGTGATCATCATCATGAAACTTACCTGAAAAATGGTGATATCAAAAAAACTCTCCAGGGGAACATTTTTTTTTTTCTGAGATCTGCTATGGAAACTGCAGTATGGCTGTGCCATCAGGGTTCTAATGTTTTCCAAAAGCAGAGATGTGACAGGCACTGCCACCTCCTGCCACTCGTTGACAGGCTTGGGATGTATGCTGATGGGGAAAATGCAAATATTGAGGAGTTTCATCATTTGTTTTCCTTGAAATAAGAAAGTTATGTAAAATAACTCCTTGCGGCTTGGTTTTTTCCTGTCACTTCTCTTAAGCAGTAGTACAAATAACTTAAATTTTACAGCTTTTTTCTGGGGGCCTGTTTTCTCTCTGACAAACACTGCAGATGCATTTTTGAGGTGGCAATGTGACCTTATGAATAACAATCATACCACAAAGGCAACTTGTTAAACCAGCTTAATAAAGGGTTAGTTCAATTTAATATCATTTTTTACATCTTGCCCAAAGAAGTCATAGAAGCCCCATATATGGCAATACATTGGCAGCAAAGCATTCATTTCTGGACCTAGATCTCTAAACTTTTCCCCTTTCAACTAAATCCTACTCATCATGTCCACAAGTGCAGAAAGAGCAGGATGGATGAATTTACTTCAGACCTGGGCACCTGGTATCAGAATTTGGCTGTGCATATTGGTGACTGAGATTTAAAGGACAATTGCCGCATGTGCTAATTGCCTTCATCAAAGCTGCATGAATCAACTCTTTCAATCACATAGAGTAGAGCCATTTAAATCTTTCTTTTAGTGAATGGCTTGCTTTGCAGACACACTAGCATGATGTGTATGTGAGCTAAGAGACAGCATTTTTTGATTAAAATGCTTTTCTCAAAATAGGCAATGAATATAAGGTGCAAGAAAATCAGAATTATCCTACTTTTACACTGGGGTAGCTGAGCCATTGGCTTCCCAAGTTTCTGGCAAATTTGTTCCCCCCAACTTTTAAAAAATTGCTCTGGATGCTGATCAAATAGTTTCCTCGCTTCTGCTTTTGTTTACAAAAGAGAACTAAACCAGGATAGCCCAAAGTGAAGTCACTCTACAAACCCAGGAGCACCTGAATTATAGCACCACATGCAGAGCAGTAGAGAGAGAGAGAACCCCTTATTTGCAGCAACTCATAATGAATGAATGCCCAAATTTTGTGTGACCTCTGAATGGTCTGTAAATTAGAAATTCCAAATTAGAAATTCCCATAAATCAGTCACCCGTGTCTGAAGTGGTGTTGTTGCTCCTGCTTATGCTCATGTCACCAAGTCACTGGTAAAGCCATCAGTGCAGCAAGCAAGGATTTGGTGTCACATTGCACCAGATGACTGTGGTGACAAACAGAACAGCTTCAGAATAATCCAGCAGGAGTTACCAGGATAAAAGTCAAATAAATCATCAGGCATTCCAATTCACCAGCTCTACAGCATTTTTTGAGGCAGCGTTCAAAACACTCTCTTTCCACCCCCACCATTTTCCCTTTACAACCTGTTAAAATAACACTGTCTACAATTACAGGGTCATTTGTTATGCATGATATAATAGACTGCAAATGTAAAAAGGCATTATCATTACTTTTGTCCTTTGTTCTTCCAGGCCAGAATATTACATAGTCCTTTACTTTGACATTTATTGCTTTTAGATTGGTAATAGAATGGTTTGTGTTGCTCATTATCTTGAATGATGATAATATTAGAGTTTGGGGAGCCTGCGTTCCCTGTTAAGTAAAGTAAAGGCTTCATATCATTTACCAAAGGTTATTACTGGACAATTACCCACAATACAGTTCAAGTCTAATAAACGTTAGCCACATTCACTCTTAAATGCCACATCTGGAGTGTGGTTCCTAAGAAACTGCAGAGAATGATTTAAGGCATTTATGTGCCTGGAAGGAGGAAGGGAGTTTATCTGTGCATATGCATTTACATGGCTTTGTATGTGGTTTTGGTGTTCACTAATTGACATGTGGGTTTGGTGTTTATTAATGGAGGTCCTTAAGGAAAAGAATTAATTGAAAGACATACCTAGCTGGGATTGTGAGACAAGAATGGAAGGGGAGGAGGGATAAGGTATAACCTCAGTTTTCACCCTTACTCTTGGGAATAATGGAGTAATTTCATATTTAAATTCCTAAATTTCATATTTAAATCCTCTCAGGTTTCGGCCTGAGACTTTACATAAATTCTTGTACAACAGCCTAATGTATTAAATTTATCAGTCAGCAAGGCATGAAATTCAGAGCTTGATTATATCCTTCCATCCCTGACCATGGTCAGCATCTCCAGAGTAGTAGCAGGGCCCTGTTCTGGACACACTTCCCCACCTGCAGCCAGGGAGAACCATTCCTGGGGAGAATGACTAAAGGTTTTCCACCTGGGAAACTTTCTGGGCTGGGGATTCTTCACAATCCCCTCCATGTCTGAGACTCTCAGATGTTTACATGAGTATAACACTCTGTACACAGGCACGCACATGTATACAAACAACATTTTTTTCCCCTGTCCCTTTTCTGTTTGCTACTCCAGTTTGCCTGCAGCCATTTATGTTCAATTTATGTTTATCAGTTCATTTCTCTAGCAGCTGCACTTTCAATGAAATGTTTTTATTTGGTGCCAAGTAATAGTAGCTGGAGTTATTTGCTCTATGAATCTTGGTAGATTAGTTTTTGTAATTTACATACATATCCAATTGCTACCAATTTTCACTGACAGTTTTCTCTTTGGACTTTGTTTCATTTCTATTTTTGAACTGTAACAGTTTCAGATGTACAGCTCTCTGGAAACTTTATGATATGCCCTGCATTATTATAGCTATCTAGTAATGCAGAAGTGAAAGAAAACCTTTAACTCAAACTGTTAAAACAGTCTGCAGAAAATGAAGTTAATGTTTCATGAAATAAATGTCATAATACAAAAAGACTTATTTTAATGGAAATTTGCTCAAAGCTTTGGATGTTTCTTTCCTGGCTGTCACCAGTTACTATTCTTCACATGAGTCGCGGAGCTCAGAGTGATTAGGTCACCTGGTTCCTCCACAAGGCAATAAATAAGTGTAAAACTCCCCAGATTCGCAGTTATGATGGTGTGAGATGAGTAGGAGCCCGTGTGGGTGTGAGTGACACACCTGCAGTGGGTTTGCTCTCCAGAGGGAGCACAATGATGCCTGGCATTCCTCATGCTCTAAGAGCCAGATGAGCCCTAAACCCAGGATAATGCTCTTCCATGTTGTGCTGGAAACGCTGGAGCAGATGTTCAGGGGAAGCAAAGAGAAGCACACAATTGCTGTTATCACATCACTCGATGCTGTAATGGGTGGGCAGGTGCAGGCAGGAGGGGCACACCTGCAGGTTTTCTCAGCAAGGGCCCAACACAGGCATCTCTCAGGGTCAGAGGAGGCTTTTCCAGGAGCTGCTGTGGGATTTCAGGGAGCACAGAAGCTGCACAGACCCGTGCAGAAGTAGTTCATCCCCTGGACACAGCAAGCCTGGCGCCCAGCTCTCATCTTGTGCACAGCAATGGGGTGCGATGCCTTAAGATTTCAGCTTTTACACTGAAAAAAATAGCTTTGTAGACTATTAATATGTGGTTACACAGTTCCTGGTATTTTTCCTATCCTTTCTCTTAGACTTTAGAGTAATAAGCTAACCTTCTAACACTTTTTTGTAATATCATTTAGTCTTATTTTCAGCAAGAGGATCTACAGAAGGAACGTCTGTCTTGTTTTCCAATCTGAGGAAAAACAAGAAATGGGGCAAAGAAGCCCTGGACCAACTCCAGTGGGGGAGTATCTGGGGGAAAAATTACCTAACCAACTGCTCTTCTAACTGGACAATGTTTGTTAGATATGATAATTTGCTAAACTTCTAAATATTGTAGAAATCCTATACTGAGTATAACTATCATAGCCCATAACTATGGGTGCACCTAGGAGCTCCCAGAAAAGAACTGGATTTTTCTCTTACCATTTTAACACTGTTGCCAGGGTTTTTATCTTTTGATGTCAGACAACAGATGCATAACAAAATCTCAACGTGTTTGGTGTGGGGCACATCTTGCTGAGTGCAGCTCATGATGCCTGACATGAGGGGACCTGCCAACAGAAGTTTTTGTTAAAATTTGGAAAGTAGCAGGTGTTGGGGACCTGGAGAAGGTACTGAAAATTGCCCTCAGAGTGTCCCTCCAGACCTGCAATAGCACAGAAGGAATTCGTGAGGATTTTCAACATAGCCTGAGCAACTTAGAGATACAAATTAAATCAATGTGCTTGTTACTTCCACCTGCTTTCAAGACTTCAACTTAATTTTGAGAAGAACAATGGCAGCATGTATAATGAACAGGTCCAGACTTTCAACTTTGCTGGTCCTCTGGGCTAGAAACTGGGAGTGAATTCCACTGCATGGCAAAGATACAAGGCAGCAGACAGCTTTCCTATATGAGAAAAGAAATTAATTCCTCCAGGTCTGTGTATCATGACAAAAAAAAAATAAAAATAAAGTATGAAACTTTTCCTGTACTGTCATCTTTCAATAAATGAAAATAAAAAATTCAGAACAACGTGTGATCAAATTAAGGCAATAAAAAAAAAATGCAGCTACATTTTGATGAGCAGTGTTGCACTCAAAAAAAAACAACAGGAACGTTCAGCTGTGGAGTTTTACAATATAGCATGCTCCAAAGAGACTTTTTTTTCTTCTTCCAATATTGAGGCAGGATACTCATAAAGCTGGGGAGGCTGCTCAGAATCTTATAACTGAGATGCACTTGGGTTAGAATTCAGCCAGAAGAGAGAGCAGTAACTTAGCAGCCAAGCTCCAGTCACAGAGAAGACTCTAAATTAAGCAAGGGCAAGTGCTATTGATGCTGCCTTCCCCCAGATGGATCCTGGTGATGAATGCATTCCAAATGCCAATAATCTCAACCTTTGCTCAGCGTGATACAAGCTTTGCATTGCATTATTGGCAAACACCTTGTTGCTCTTTGCCACCTCTCTGCCATTGGGTGCCTGCCCACCTGGGCTTGCAAACTTTTGTTTTCCCTTTCCACTGTTCTTATTTCCCCAGTGCCCAGGCAAACGTGGTCAACTTCTCAAATGAAAGTGGCCTTGATGCCTAAGCACATTTTCTTGGTCTTGTTCAGCCCTTTTTATATTAAAGCTCTGCTGGAAGGTAGTTTCATGTTAGTTTTTATTAGTTCATTTTCACATAGCAGCTCCCAAAACATAGGGAAATTCTTTTTGATCTGTTTATGCCATCTACACTTCCGCATCCCCTGAATTAAATATTTTAAAGGTTTCACCGGAACTGTGCACTTCAGCTGCAGGAGTTTCTTGTTTTAGGCACCAAAGTGGAGTTTTGTATTTATTCTTCTATCTCTGCAGCCACAGTTTCTAGTGCCATTCTTGTCCTTAGGTCATTAATAACATGGTTTAGAACAGCAGAGAAATCAGTTCAGTCACTCTCTTTTCCTGGGAGAAACGGAACCTACACTTCTGCCAGGACACAGGATGGAAATAACCTGTTACAATTGTCCTGATTTTAGTGCTGCCCTTTCCAGCTACGAACAACAGAAAATTCCAATTTCCTCTGGTTGAATTAATTATGTTCTTTTTTAAAAAGTGGCATAATAAATTCAAGCATTCATGATTTTCTGATACACAGCTTCAGCCACGATACTTGAAACAACATTGAGCATCCTAATGAAGCACACACCTTTACCACTACAAACAGATCACAGCAGCAGCTTCAATTTGCTATGGAATAAATATATTTATAGTTAATACACATCTCTCTCCTGCCTACAAACCCTCCAGGAGCACAACTGCAAAGGAGCACCTGCTCTGCTGACTACAGGAGCTCAGTTTTCTTGTGGGAAGGAGCTCGATGGATATGCTTGGAATTTAAACAGTGTATTTTTGCCTCTCATGGTTGGTTTAAAATTACATTTAAATTACATTAAAGCAATGAAGGGTTATTGATAACTATCAAAATAAAATATCTAGTTACTCATGTATAAGGAGTTGAGTAAGCAGGGGTGTGAGCAGAAAATTACAGTGTTCACAAATGGGAAAGTGATATTCTAATGTATCCTGGCCTAACAGGGCTTGAACGAGTCCTACAACTGGAAAGAAGTTTGACTTCACAAGAAAAATGGTTTGAAGTCTGGCTTAAAAGAAAAATATTTTCATTTCCTGAGAAAAATAATCTTATTGGGAAGATTTTTTGAACCCTAAGGAAACATAAAAACATTTACCACCCAGGGAATTTTATGTCTGTTTTACTGTCACACGCAATATGTTTTCTAGTCTTATTCTTGTTACAGAAGCAATAACATGTAAAGCAAATAAACGTATATTTTTGTGTGGGGGGTTTTATTTGTGTCGTCTTTACCTGCTCAGAAAACTAAACCATTTGTTTTCAGTCAAGTAAATGATCCAGGCAGAGACATCCAGGTCCATCTCCTGAGCAGACAGAGCCTCCCAGGGCTGCTGTAGTGCCAGCAGCACTGTGCGCATCACCTGGCACAGGAGCTGTCTGGAAAAGCCTCTGTCTGAGGGTTTGGGCTGCCACCATTGCCACCAGGAAGAAAATGGCTTTTCTGTGCCCATCGTGTCACCCTAAATTACAGCCTAATTGCTCTGCCCAAAGAAGTTGGGATGAGTCATTCCCTACTGCTCATTTCCTGTCACTACCAAGGTGAGAAAACCAAGGGCAGAGCTGCACCTACTGTGGATGCCTGAAGTCATGTGAAATTTATGCTGCCAGATAGTTATTGACTCAAAAGATCAATGACATTAAGGAAAAAAAGTTGTTATTTTTATTTGCTGCAAGTTTTGGATTAGGTTTTGATTCTAACTCCGTTGTTGTTAATACTCAAGGAAGCATAATCTGTGTGAAAATTAATGGAAAATGAATCACAGCATTGTAACAAGAGAAGTAGGAACACAGACCTGGTTGTCTAGAAATCTGATTTGTGCTGAATACTGAATGCAGTCCTCGGGGCTGAAGCACCTCATGCAAAGGATAGAAGTGAGTGTTTTATAGACCTTTTTATGGTTAGAATAGGCAGTATAATTACAAATGCATTTCTCACTATTTTTTTTTAATCTAGTGTAAACACATTCTGAAACCTGGTTTTTAATTCAATATAAAATTTTAATTCAATATAAAACAAAGAAAAAAAAAGACCTAAGTGTGAATCATGTTTCTTCAGAACATTCCCTTCAGTTTTATTCAAAATTCCATTCAAAATCCTATTCTTTTACAACCTTGACTGGTTATTTTGGACAGGTAAGTCCAGAAACATTGACACTGCTTCAGGAAGATATAACTATGTGAGACTTCCCACAATTCTGAGTTGTTAGAAAAGGGAGATACACCTGGAAGGATATATTTAATAAACAAATTAGAAAGTAGGGACTAGAAAGTGAATTATTATTTCTCTTTGTGTTTTAGTTGTTCTTGCTGTATGTCTCAGCATTAACTCAGCTTCTCCCTCAGCCACCCACAGTTCTCTGTAAGACACAAACTGCCCACATTCCTTCCCTGGTTTTGAGACAAGAAGAAGAAAGGCATGGCAATGGCACATAAACTCCTGTAAATCTTTTGATTTCCACAACTGAAACATAAAGGGGCATACTTCAGTGAAAGTACTCCTATAGGGTAAATATAACTGAGATCTATCCCAAAAATAAATCCCAAAGCAACACTACTTGTAACCAACATGATGGAGCTGATGAATCTAAATTCAGAAAGGAGTGTTCTGCCCAGAACTGGAGGATTTTGTTGTTCGAAGAAAGGAAAACTGCTACCACTAAAATAAAAAAATAAGAACAAATTTTTTAAAAAAACCATGCACCAACAAACCAACCTCCTCTTAACACATTTTTCAATAAAAGCTTCATTTACTCGTGTCTGACATACACATATTGCAACAACTTCCTGGATAGTTTCCTTGCCAAAAAAATAGTGGATGTAGGACTAGAGCTTCTGAAAGCAAATCTCTTGTTCATGTGCAATGAGAATTTCTGAAAATTATTTTCTTTACCACGTCACTGTCTCTCTCTTCCACCTTTTCCTTCAACTGATGACTTACAAACTTGAATATCTTACAGGAATTTCACTTGTCTCTGACTTTTTAATGCAAAACCAGGTACTGTTGTGCTTGAGACGTAGAAGCAAGTCAAGCTCATTCACTTCATTTGGGCAAGAATAATCTTATTTCTTGAGTTACTACACTCAAATTTAGCAGCCTATTCTTTTAGGTGATCCATCAACCCAGAAATGGCAATTCTGCATCTCTTTGCATCTCTTTGCATCTCTTTTCCTGTGTCATCCCTTTGATTCCTCCCTGAATATGTTATTTGTCATTCTTTGTACTAAATAATGAGCAGCTTACAAATACATCTGCTGCAAAATAGATAAAAAGCTCACTGCAACCAAAGGTGTGGTTAAACCCTCCCCATGAGAAGCAGCTGGCCAATTTTATACTCTTCAAGAACAAATTCACTTTTCTTCTTATTTATCAGCTAGGGACTGTGACTGGTGGCACAAAACATGCAGGACGTGAATTAAACTAGCCAATTTGCAATGACTTTTACATCAAAAGAAAGGCAGAGTGGTTTTCCCAGGAGCTGGAGTGTACTTGCAGTTCCCATTTCAAAGTCACTTCGTCATCTTTGAAGAGAAAGTCCATAAAGTCCAGGAGTAAAGCATTTTCATATTGCTTTGGGATTTGCTGCTCGTGGTGGCACACAGTGCAGTGCTTGTGGTTCAGATCAGGACTCACTTGAACAGTGCAAATCTAATGTGCAATCCCAAATTGTTCTGTGTTCACATTTCCTTTTGTGCATACCTGAAATTTAAATTACCTATATAAGTCTTCCCAGACAGGTTTTAATTATTCACTGGTTTAAATTATTCATATTTAGCAGAGCCCCTGCATAACACCCACTGATTTTTTTAATAAAGTAATTTTACAAATACTATGGGTCTGTAAAGCTAGAAAAGCCCTCCTACATTCCCAAATCCAATATTCCACTGCTATTAGCAAACATTCATCTACCCTGCAGTCCCCATTTTCACGTACTTCCACTACAAAATTTTCTTTCAAGGATTAAAATTCTATTTTGTCTTGTAGGGCTGAAAGAGAGCCATGCCCATGAGTGTCTCAGATGTAGTTAGCTAGCCAGAACCTCATTGCCTCAATAATCTCATGTTTTAGGAGACTTTGGGGTGTTGGCAGAGCTGAGCCATCTGCTTCCTACCCACTGAGGCTTCTCCAGGGGCAGCTGTAAGGGACTGTCCTCCAGGCACACCTCCTGTCCTGACCTCTCTCAAGATGCTCTCTCATTAGTTTTAAACTGCCTGGTACCTTCCATAGTTTTTCTTAGACTGTATAAATTAATCCCTTTTTTAATTCTATGCTGAAATTCAAGTTACTGCAAGCCATATGGCTGCTCTTCTCCTGCTCCAGGGATCATTAAAACAGGGTGCCAGAAGAAGTTGGATCAATGGGCACTGACTGTCTGGAAGGAAAACAGGAGGTGACATCTCTAGGAAGGTTTAACTCTGGCACAGCTACTGTGACAGGAGCCAACATTCTATCTGAGGACAGAGATGTATCCTCACAGTACTTCCTGTCACCTTCATTCTCCATGCAGGAGACTGAAGAAAAGACTTTTATAAGGTATTGAGATGGTTAATTTTCATTGTTTGCTCTCAAATCCCTCCATGTCTCTGCTCTTCATCGATCCAGTACCTGGGTCACTCTCCTGAAATCAGAAATAGAACTGTCCTCTCTCAAATTCCCTCTTACATCCCGGATGAGCTTCATATCCACTCCTACTTTTCCCACTTAACTCCAGTCAGTGCTTGAAACCTCAACCTGCACTCCCTGCCCTGTTGCCACAGATCCAATTCTCCTGAGCAACAAAAAAATCCGTCTGAATGCTAAATAAACAAAGTAATTAAAACAAGATAAATGAAACAGGAAGGTTTTAATGCCCTTTGTCCTGGACAGTCTGGAATGAGGTGTCTGATTTCTTCAGAAGAGTGACTGGTCTTTCAAAAACCAGACAGGTTTTTTACCGTGACTGAAGGGGGAATGAATTATTGTTGATATGTTAATACAATTAACACCAAGTAACACCAAGGTCCAGAGGTGGAGTGTGTGAACATGTTTATATCCAGTAACAACTTTACATTTGAATTTTTTAGGGGGTAGATTTTGATAAAAGGGTGATGGATTGATTCCAGCTTTTCACAGCCATTGAGACAGGGAAAGTGAACAAGAAACTATTCACTGAAATTAAATTTTTACAGTGATGTTTCAGCAATCATCTGTTGTGCCAGAAATAACAAAACCAATATGAAATAGTTTTATATTAGGTGTCATATTAATACAATATGAATACTCAGACTCATCTGTCTGGTCTCAAAATAACGAGGTCCTGCATTGGATCTACTTTACAGAAGTCAAAACTGTCAGGATAGAAAACCCCAAAGCAAATTCTGGGTAATTCTATTAAAGCACAGTCTCCTCTGGCTGCACTGTCTCATGGCTCTGGGTCTCCTAAAGACACAAGATGGCACAACAGACTGTAGTCAATGCACAAATATCAACCACAAAAACCAGCATCCAATTCCTAGGGCAAGTTATCAGGGAATTACAGCAACATAGGCTTTAATATTTCATCCACATCCAGATCACCTGCTCAAACAGAGCTGCAAGTGTGTGAAATTACCTCACTTCTCTCCCTCTCTCATCCTCTGGTCCAAGCAAACAACACCTCTTAAATTCTTGCCTCTATAAATCCTTCAGGCAACTATATCTCTTCAGGAAGTTTCGCAGGGTTTGAGGGGATTGTTGTTTGTTCTGTTTTGCTTTCTTGTTTGGTTTGTTTTGCTTTTTGGTTTTTAGGGGTTTTTTTTGTGGATTTTTTTTTTAATGGAGGGAGAAGCAGTTTTAAAACCCATGCTGCTATTTATAGAAGTGTCTCTATCCCTTTCAGCATTTCCCATAGAATCTTTGTCCCATAGCACCCAGGAGCTATAATGATGGACATGTAAGAGAGGCTCTTGGCACAGCATTTGGCCCTTTACAAACATCCCTTCACAGGATCCTTCACTTTGCTGCCAGTGGCAGAGGCTGAACTCTGAAATCTGGACTCAGACAGGACTTGGCAGGCTCCAGGTGGAAACACAACCCCCTACCTGCCAAACCAACACCCTGTCAGATTATGCTGTTACCCTCTCTCTCTGCTGGTGTGCACCAGCAGCCCAAATGAATGAGCTGTCTTTGTTCCTCATGAAAGGAGGCAGCACAAATGGCTCAAGCTGTTAAAATGATCTTACCCTGCTCTGCACTCCTGTAGGGGCTTGGGTTGTGTTCTGCTTTTGTGCTCCTATCGTCCTCCTGGATAAGATTGTGGGTTGTGCACATGTGCTCAACACTTTTTAAGGGAACAAAGACATAACACAGAAGCAATTATTCAAAGGTTTTATATTGGTGTTGCTGTCAGGCTTTTGTAGCATTTATACAACGTTTTTTTGTCTTTACCCACATATTTAAATCCAGAGAGATGTTATTGCAGGTTATTTGGTAAGTTCTTTGGAAAAGTGCTTGGGTGAAATAATTTATATTTGCTAAACAAGATAAGCAATGTCTGTCACCACAATGAGTTATGGGAGTTTCTTGACTTGTGGGGAGATGCCCCAAAGAATAATCTATTCCTGGGCTGTTTGGGTTTGGTTTTTAATGTGACTGATGTGTTAATGAGTTTCTAATTCAGTGCAAGCAGTACTGCTTTTAAGAAAATGAGATAGCTTGAGGAAGGTTGACTTTAGGCCACCAGAATTTAATACATGTTCCTGCTTTTCTCTTCTTCTGCTTGCTTCTCCTTTCCAGTGATACACAGCTGAGGAGGATATCCTATATGGAAGTATGACTACAAAGCTCAGGACTAAAAGATAAATTAGCTTGAAAGGAACCTCAGAATGTTCCTGTGAACCTGAGCAACAGGAAATAAATACTCCATTAAACCCAGCAGATCACCTGCTGCTTTGTATACATATTGCTAATCCAATGAAATAGGATTAAAATATTTTCAAAGAAGTTCACTGTGAGAGACTTCATCATTTACAGCTCTTGTAGCTGAACTGCAGCTTCTGTAAAACATAACTACATGTATTCAAGAGCTCCAGTCTGATCCAGTAACAAACCACAAGAAGAAAGTACAATTTACAACCACTGGGAAGAAGTTTATAAGAAGGACTTCAATAAACAGGAGAGAAGCAGGCATGATGAACAGCAGCCAGCAGAGGAATGCATGGTTCCAAATAATGTTCAATTTGTCCTGGGCCTGTGAAACCTTGTTCAGTACCAGCCAAAGACAAAGCAGCTTCCCTCTGAAAGCCAAACTGGGCACTGGGCAGCCTTACACATAGGACATGGCACTGGTCCCTCTGCAGCACAGCTGGGAGCTGTGGATAGCATTCAACCCTCCAAGTCTCACAGCTAAAGGCGTGGGAATGTCCTCACAGGAAGGACTTCCATGCCATCAGGGGATGTTTTTCAGTGGCAATCCAAAGAAGATCTGTACCACAGCCAAACAGCTCCCTTCTTTCATCCTGGCAGCTCTCCCTCTTATCTCCAGGCCCATGTCTTTGTTAGGTTCATTTTCTCTGTGTGCAGCAGAAATCTCATCTGTTGTACCCAGAGAGCTGCGAGTTCTGTTTTACCCTTGGCAGCCAAGATACCAAACCTCCTCTGTGGCTCCTTTTTTCTTCTCCCATTCCCAGGCAGCTACAGCTCCTGAGATCCATCCAGGATGGGTGAGTGACTCTCTTGCTTTAGATTTCACTTTTGTATTATTTTCTCTCCTTTGGGAGCAGGAGCTTTAGAGTGTTTACCAAAGACAAAACTATTATCAAGTCCAGACTGGCTGCCTTTATTTGTGACCATTTATTCCTGGGCTGTATTTTTAGCTCATTTTGTTCTCCTCAAACCAAACAGTTGTTCTCATTTATAATCCCTGTAACCAGGCTCTCCTTTTTTTCCCAGCTGACTGCTCACACACATTGCCATCGCTCCAGACCCGTCATTCACTAAATTATTTTCCAGGACATCCAAAAGCATAAATGGCCACAGACTCTCAAGTACCCATTGCTGCGCATAACCCCCAAACTGCTGACTGTCAAACACCTAGATTGCAATCAGAAGAGAAATCCAACATCTTTAAGTAGCCACTAGTTCAGCAAGGACAACTACAATCAAGCATTTCACAACTGGGGAATTGGAACCTCTTGTATGTAACAGTTTAATTCAGCTCCACTCACAAGACAACGTTCTAGGCAGGAGGGCAAATCAGAGTAATTTGAAATATTTAGTATTATAACACTGGCACATGAACATTGATTTTTGGTGTACCCCATCTTACATTTATCAGTGTTTCAGCTGCCAAATTTTGCATAATTTTCTGCTTGTTCTGGTGCTTTCTACCTTAAGTAGCATCATTGGTTTCAAGGGGACCCCTCACAGCTGGCAAACTAAATATCTCACCCTTCAAACACAAGCAAAGGGACAGGATCCTTTTCCACAGCTCCCTATGTCACCTGCTATGAACTTCACACTCTAATCGTAAATACCATTGTCCTAATTTTCTACTTGTCAGGCACAGAGATCTCCTGATCTGCTCTTGAGAGAAATGAAATCGCTTTCAAGGCAAAAGAGAAACAGAATTTGCTCCAGAAGATACACTCAGAACTCATGTCAACATATGTTCAACCTAAAGGTTTTAAGTGCCACAGAAATGAAGGCATGGAACAAGAACCACACTTAGTGCTTTGATCCTAATGAATTTAGTTGTCGTGTGTTCAATTAACCATAAGTGTTGATGAGAGCAAAATGATTATTCTGGAGCACAGTAAATAAAATGCAATTAAAAACACCAGTGTAGCAACACACCTGGGAGTTCCATTTGTGCAAGAATGCGATTCAGTAACAGATTGAGGACACATGTCTCAGAAACATTAGTGTCATATCTGCAAAAAAAGTGGCAGATTTCTTTAATTATGGCAGAAGCTTAATCAAGCTGCAAAAATGTCAGAAATGTCTGATTCAGCAGCTTCTTCTAAATGGCAATATAATACAACCATGTCCGCCAAAGAAAATAAATTTCCTCCTGCATGTGGAGGAAAAGCTTTTCATTATTCTTCATCAATACATGATTTTAAGTCCAAACTTCCTCCTGCACTGGTCACTGCAGAGTACTTAGAGAATCCCTATAGAAATGAAGTGAAGCTCTGTTGGCATACACCATCTCACCTCTCCAGCCATAGCAGTTTTCACATAGGTACCCCACATTAAAAGGATATTAAATAGACCTGTTGTGCCTGATAACAAATGAGATAATAAGCTAGACATATGGCCTGGAAGATTTAGAATTTTCTGTCTCTAGAAGTAGAATTAATGGGGCTTTTAGAGAGTCGCTGAAAGAAAAATTCCTTATTGGCTCATTTAGTGTCAAACCATCACTTAGCCCCTAATAAAAACCTTCACAACCTTCACAAGGTCATTTTTCTCATGGATATGAATGAAATTAGCAGTATCGCATCTTAGACAGGTAGTCCTTTCCTTCCTGTTTTTCTTTTGCCTTACAGTGGACCACAAGTATCAAGATATATTGATATATTGATATCAATATATCAATAATATAGCATTGATATCAATATATCAACAATATATTGTATGGATCCTGAAAAAGGTATTTGTTGTAGAATATTTTGATATGCCTGATTAGAAGGTATGTTAAACAAAAACAAAAAACCAAAACTACAGAGCACTAATAAGCTTGATTTGCTAAAATAAATGCAATCAAGGACAGTAGCAGAGAACAAATTTAATACAATCTTGGAATTAAGCAGCCATTAATAAAAATAAAAGAAGTAGGAGTTTCCTGCCCCACACAACTCAGATGCTTAGGGAGCAAGCCCTGAGCACCCCAGTACTGCTGTTTGAGAGACTTTGCAGTAGCAGCTGTAAGATACCACCTTGAATTCCATGTCCTGGACAGGAGACCTGAAGTAGGTGAAAAAAAAGTTAAACATAAGCCCAATGTCCAATCAAAAAGGGCTTGAAAAGGCAATTTAGGAGAAAACTGAAAACAAAGAGAACTGACTTAGAACAATGTAGGTCATAAGACACCTGTTTACCAGTAAAGCACTGAAAAAGCAAAGAGTTGCAATGAATTAAGATCAATTGTAAAAAATAAAAAGAAGGAAAAACCCCACAAAATCATCATCGAGCAATTTCTCACAGTGAGACACAGATGTCTGTCAGTAGAAATTCTGAAGACCTCCTCAAGAAACTCTTTTCAAAAAGAGTTCCACAAAGCCCCTGTGTCCAAAGGGTACATGACAGAAAGCACTCTGAGGGGCTGAGATGGATGACCTCTCATGTTTTGCTACGCTCACAAACTAACAACCACAAGGATTGCAGCTGCAAGTCAAAAATCTGGTCACAAACAGAGACACGACAAACACCTGATCAAAGTTTTACCACGGGTGGTTGAAAGAAAACAAGGGTGTAACAATTATTTCTGTTGACTGGGGGAAATGGAGCTGTCAGGGGAGAGAGATGATTAATTTCTTGCATCCTCTCCCCAGGCCATTGGTGAGTATGAGAAATTCCTCCAGACTGGTCTTTCACCCACTGGCAGAGATGTCATTGTCCCAGAGACAGAATAACCAAGCTGAGCAATTGAGTCACACCCAAGAGACTGAAGAGAAAAAAAAATTGTGTGGCTGCTTCAAATAAAAATGCAAGTTAATGTTATCTGGTTTTTCACTTAGAGAGAGAGCAGGAGGAGTATTAAATAGTGAGGAGTATTAAATAATGAGGAGTATTACAGGATGCATATCTCTTTGGGGGCCTCCCATCTCCCCACATAAGGAGACACAGGAAAGGCTGTGGTCTTCCCAAATCTAGACAGAGAGGAGCCCAAGGGACGAATTAAACATCAGCCCTGTTTTCTCAAAGAAAATTACAATTTTCTATACATAACTAGTATTTTGAATGTATCTATTTGTCATCTGGCACTGTGGAAACCCCAGTGCCTCACTTGCTTACATTCAAAGCTTACATTCAATGATCTTCACCATGAAACAAAATAGATGTTATTTGGCTAAACTGCAAAGAATATAAATTTAAAAAAAATTCTAAATGCAAAACATCTGATACGAAAGTATCAAAAATGCATTTCCCCCCACGAATATTCATTTGATCATAGAAGCAGAGAAAACAGACCCACAAGGGAAATCATCAGGTCAGTTAGTCTGTGCTTCTTCTTCAAGGTAAAAAATCAGCTATTCCAAAAAACAGAACCTGTAAATTAGCCTTCAGTTTAGTGTGCAGTTGCCTTTCACTATTTTTCATGCTGTAGTGACAAAAAAGAAAACAAGGACTAGAGCTGATGAAATCCACATTTCAAACCAACAACAAAATATTTTACTCTTGAGGCTGGTATGCAAAACCCTTCAAATTACTGTAATGAAACGAGGGGTGTAGAAAAAAAATGAAGAATACCATCTAATGAAAGGAATGAATGTTGTGAAATGAGTGATTTGTTGGATGCTGCAAGCACAAGCAGCCATGAATCCTTTTCAGGAGCAGTCAGAAAAGCTTACAATGGCTCATAAATCTAAAGCTGAGGGGGGGAAGAAACAGAGGCAGAAATAAAGTAAAGCAGCTGAAAGGGATGTGAGCCTCAGTCATACACATTTTAGTTCAGGTGTTCTCTGTTCTCCTGTATTTCTCTTTAGCCAGGTAAATTCCAGTACACAGGTGTGGTTTTGTACACATCTCACATCCTGGAATTATCCTGTGGAAAATGTACACTCAGAAATAACTTCTCCCATTGATAACAGACCTGCTTTTCATGTTCTGTCTCCCTAAGCAGCAAAACCAGCAGATCATCCAGCAAATATGAAGATAAAGATGTTATTTGGAAGTAATAATAGATGCAGACTCTTTTTCCAATTATATACATGAAGAAACAATTTAATCTAGTCTTCCAAACACGCTTTCACACAAATAATGTCCTTTATAACTTTGGCATTTTGTTGCCAGTACCTCTGGGCATTTATCATTTTTGGGACTAGTGGCATTCAGAAGGCCTGCATGTAAACATTTAAATTTATCTGTGTGATATTTATTGAGGAATAACTATACAAAATACATGAAACTTTTGTGGTTTTACCCTATTGTGAAATATGAAGGTATAGCAATCCAGTAAACTGCTGGTTACACATCCCTGCCTTAACTATAATGGCAAAAGGCATAACTGAACTTTTACCTAAAATAATAAATAATTATATTAAGATCTTAGTAATCTTTACTTTTAACATTCAACAAATACAAAATTCAATGGAAGTTGCTTTCAGTGTGAGACTACCTTGATGTAAAAAGGAAAGCCTCCAAGGATTAGTGTACCTGATTAAATAAAAGTTTAAATTGAATAAACACAAAATGGAAAGAAAGAAAGGGATATGAATGCTCAAACTGCACGCTGAATAACACTAAATTATGCAAGCATGGAGAAAAAGATGCCACTCTGCTCACTTGCTTTGTCTCGTTAGAGACCTGGGGAGAATTTTGAACCTGCTGAGAGGAGGCTGTTGGTGTGAGGTCCAGTGAGCTGTAAAACAGTGAAATCACTGTCATTCACTGGCTGATTTTAATGTTCATGGAGGATGCTGGACATGAAGGACTCCGGGGCTAAAACATCTTCAGTCAGTTCGTGACCAAAATTACAGGCACTGCCAGGGCCCTGTTTGCCATGCACCAGGCCACTTCCAGCACCTTGGGCTAGTGGATCCCATGCTGGAGTGAAAAAAGCTCTTTGATGGCAGTTGTCACTCAAGGATATCTGAATTACCTCTCCAAAAGACAATTTTTCATCTTTATGGAGCAATGTAATTGCCTATACTAACCTCCATTGTTACACTAGAACAATTTCAGCTGTTCAAAAATGGGACCTTTGAGACTGATGTTCCATTACTTAGGAGCTACTGTAAAAAGACTAGTTTTAAGCCTTAATTAGGTCTAATTAGGACTCATTTGTCCTGGCTGCTCATTGCTTTCTCTATTCAGCACTTTTTCACCCCCTGAGTTTCTCTGTTACAACCTGTTTTAAATCAGGCGCACTTAAGAAACAAATCCAAAACAACAAAGCAAAACAAAACGAGAAAAAAAAAACCACACCAAAAAAAACCCCCAAAAATAAAACAAAAACAACAAAA
>VWZU01019429.1:526342-549349 GCA_013397095.1 Sterrhoptilus dennistouni | reverse complement strand
CCAAAAAAAAAAAAACCACACCCGCAAACAAAAAAGAGGAAAACACAAAACAGCAGGCTGAAAACCAACTTTTTAGGCAGGATTTTTTTTTTTTGTTCTGACTAAAGATTTTTTTTTTTAACCTATTCAACAGGACAGCCCCCAAGTTAACTCAGTTGACAGAGGCATTCTATTTCCTAGAGACCAGAATATGCTGCCCAGGGAAGAAAACAACTTACACTAAAACCAAGAGAAAAAATATTACAACCTAAGATTCTCCCTCTCACTAAATCAGTATCTTTCTAAACTTACTGAATGTAAACTTCCCTGCTCTGGGAAATCATGGAAAGAGATTAGCTGGTTTCAGGCACAAGCTGGAAGCTTCAATGTGTCTGCAGCTCCTTGCCTCTACAGCAGGTGATTTCAGATGGAAAAGGCCATCTGCACAGTATAACTTCCCCAAAGCCTGCAGGTCACTTCCCAGCAAGAAACTTTGCCTCCAAAGTTTCCCCTCTCCTTTTCTCAAGGCCTTTCCCAGCACTGCCTCTAACCCAGCTCACGTTGAGTCGGAACTGATGAAAAGAAAACAGAAGAAAACACATTTTACATGTCAGCTACAGCAGCTACTGATACAGCTCCTAACAGCAATCCTTCCTTCTTGGAAAAAGAGAGGAAACAGAAGCAGCAGCAGGGCAGAGCAATGTGCCTGCTCCCTGGCCTCCCTGCTGCAGTAACAACAGAAATGTTTGGCCCTTTCCAAAGCAGCAATTCAATCCCATTTGCCCCTTTCTTCTGTACATTCTGTAAGCTGCTCTGCTCTGGTTTTGATGCACTCAGCTCCCTCCTGCAGCTGGGGAAACAGCCACAGACTTTTCTCCAAAATGAAACAGTCAGCTTGTTCCCATTTCTTCAGATGTTGGTTTTGAACCAATTTTCTTTTGTCTCCTCTTTCTTTTGTAAAATTGACATTTGTACGCCTTTCCTGGGCATATTCTGCGTCCCTGCTGATGGATTCAGACCTGGGCAGGGCACAAGCTCCAGGCCTGGAAGAGCCTCTGTCCATTTCCCCCCAGCCTCTGTGTATCCAAGGTCCAATCTGAAACCCCAAATGTGAGACTGTTCTGCTCTACTCCCTGTTTGATATCAAAAATTATGAATATTTTATTGACTGGTAGAATTATGACATCAGCAATGTCCCAGGCAGACATCACAAAGGCAGAAAATTAATTTGCTCTCAGCTGTTCTGGTGTTCAAAGTTCTGTACAAACCCCTTCATGCTTTGACAAAGCCACAGAAGTCCACAACTATATCACAACTCTAAATGTGACCCCTTAATGACATTACACTCATGTTTTTTTGCCAGCTGGCAGTGGAATTTTTGCTGTGTACATCAGATATAAAGATCAGACAGATTTTGGAGAGTGCACACAGCAAACACTGTAAGCAGTGGCTCTGGAGCTAAAGGGAGCCTCAGGCACACAAGACCCACAGGTTATTTTCAAGCTGGGAGAATTCAGCATCCGCCTCAATCAAGATAAATATTCGAAGAATTACTCACCACATCTTGGTAGCAACATTAGCATTGTTGTTGAACATTAGCCTGAGTTTTTCCTCTTCTTCTCTTTTTATTCTGTTGCCCTGTCCTAAGCAAACATGCTTTAGGATCAATAAAATCTCCATTTCACTTCATCATGATCTCATTCCTTGCATGAAAAGGGTGAATAAGATATTTCAGGGAAAAAAAAAACAACAACAAACAAATCAACCAAAAGAGTACATTATTTCAATGGAGATATTAGCTTGTTTTGCTATGACACGTTTCAAATAAAAAAATTGTGAAAAATCACACTCTTATGCAAATTAAGGTGTTGAATCACCAACCAGGAGCCTCATAGACTCTGAGCTCCTTAAAATTGAGAATAGCAGGAAGCATTTTTCTATTAAAAAATTAAACTATACAAAATTCCTGCTTCCTTCTGGTCCATTTTTATTTTTTAGAAGTGTGTGAACGCATATATGTATTTTAATATATCTATAGGCTACCCTCTTCTTCTTTCAGTGCTTTCAGTTTTAGCTCTTTTTGAGTGAGAGGTGACATAAATCCACGAATTTTATCCTACGCTGTATGGCACTCAAGGGTACCCCAGAGTATCTGGAGAAACTCCTTTTTGACAGTGACATTGCAGGATCACACAAAAAAATCCTTCCGGAAAATCATGTGGAGCACAAGGACATTAGGAGAAGAGAATTCTTTGCCCCTGTGATGGGAGATGGGTCCATGACACAGATTTCCAATTTCAGAATTCTGAAATTGTCCAAATGTTATCTTGGGCATACCCTAATAGAGAATTAAGGGGCAGCAGAAGAGATCACAAATTTATAGCAATTCCTGTGTAATCCAGGCGTGTTCTAGTGACACCTGTGACCACAGGAGAGGCCCCCCAAAAATGCCTTACAAGGCCAATTCTTTTTTTTCTCCTGATAACTGGAAGATTTCAGAGGTTCAGGTATCCAAATTATACTAATGTATTCATACTACATCCTTTCATTTGGGGAAACTCAGGCTGTTTGAACAAATATTTAATTAAGCCTCATATGGCACAGCAGGGAAGATATTTTTAATGATATCCTGCGGTCAAAATCAGAATTTCCTGTCAGTTCCCTCAGAGTGGTGCCCGAATTTCATCCTGTTTATTTCACACAGAGAGAAGTGTTGTGTTTAGCAGCACTTGGCAAACCCTGACCTCTCTTAGTTATTCCTCACAATGCTGGGACAGCTTTGGGATGAAATGTGGCAGGTGTTGGAGAGGACACAGCAACATCCTGAGCAAAAGGGTTCAGGATGGGAAACACTGGTTGGGCAAATGCATGAATTTATCTCCTCTAGCACCTGGATAAAAAGACCATTGGCATCTGTAATTCTCTGAAGCCATGGTCTGAGATCTAGCAGAAGCAGTGAGATGACTTTAATTTTATGTATATTCAAAGGTTTAAAAGTTTCTTTAAACGTTTTACCTACATTAAAAGGTTTTTTTAAAGAGACCAAGACTTCATCAACATCCAAATACAGACAAGTTTAATATTAGAATATTAAATTAATATTAGAAGCTGAAGGTAATTGCTGAGAAACTTCATTTATATGTCTGTTCTGGCAAATTTTCCATTGCTCAGAGATTTCAGTCAGCCTGTGGTTAGAGAAGTTAAGCTTCTCCTGCAGGACAAACCAGGTGTGGGAGACTTTAGCTGTAAACTGAACCGAATGAGATTCTCATCCTGGCCTTTCCCTTTTACAACTATTTCTCATCCTTAGTGTCATTGCTTCATTTGCAGATTGATATAAACCAGACTATTTTCAGCATGTCCCTTAAAGGGACTGGAATATCCAGAAGAAGAGTTGTGCTGGGAATTGATCACCACTCCTCAGATCTCACAAGAAACTATGTCCTGATGGAAGGGATATCAAGATATTGATGTAACCAAAGTAAAAAACTGGTGTGGACACACCACATTAGCAAGGTATAATCCTAATTGCTGTTTCAACAATGTTGCTGGAACAAGGAAAGAAGCATGATGTTGATCAGATAGGAATTCACAAAGAAATAATGTCAGGGCCCAATTTACTACAAATTACAAAATTTTATTTTAACCAAGTTCAAATGGCTCCATTTTTTTCAGCTGCCATTGAGACCACATTTTATAAGTATCTCTGGTAAAATAAACTAGAATTCCTTCTGTTTAAATAGATTAAAATGTTTTAGGAAGTTATGAAACACTTATTCATACACACTGACATTTGACATTACTTTCATAGAGCTCAAAGCATAAGCAACATTTCTTAGCAGGTAGCCACAAGCTAAAAAGAAAAAAAAAGAAAAAGGAAAAAAAAAGTTCTTCTAATGAAACAAGAATTGGTTCAAGACTAAGAAAGCATCTATTCCCAAAATTAATAAATTGCATAAAAATACAATTTGACATCCTACATAATGTCTCTGAGTATTTCTTTGACACAGATACATTCATCAAATTATACCAGCCTTTAGATTTTTTATTTCATCAAGAAGAAGGAGGAAAACGTCACCTTTGAACATGACAAATGTCACTATGAGCAAAAATGGACAATGACTGATCACTCAATAACCAGAGATCCTTCTCCTGCTTCCTTCCCATCATCTGTACTGCAACAGCAGGAACAAATATTGAGCTGGCCAGGAAAAGAGATGGATTGTGATGTGTGCATGTCTAATGCACTAAAAAGGTGCTCTGCAGACAGATTTAGAGAAGTGCAGGTACAGCCAAGCTTAAGGGATTTGCCTTTGCAAACACTGACTGCAAGATGGCCAGGCTTTTATTAAACACAAGCAAAGAATGATGAGTACAAGCCTGGGACACTGCAAAGACGTTTTTCCTGCACTCCTGTTTGTGTACCTGCTGTGTAATGGTCAAATATCAGTGTTGAGCCCCAAACACCATTCCCAGGGTGGAGATATCTGGTAGGAGGCAGAGTGCCTGGAGATATCAAAGCATGAACAGCCATTCAGAAAACCAACATGGCACAGCAAATTGCTTACATCAGTTCTAGATCCACTGGTACTTATAATATCTACATATGCACCTAATCCCATACCAGTTTGAGCCAATATGTCAACAAAAATATAAAGCCAAAGGAAAAAATAAAATATTCATTTTATCTTTCAGGGGTTTTAGTTAGTTTTTCTCATTTGTTTGTGCTTTAATTTTGGGTGTTTTTTTTTTTTTCTTTTAAATATCCCAAATAGGTTTTATTCATAGAATACCAGTTTAGAAGGAAGAACAAAAGTGAACAAAATTTCAGCAGTCACTTTTATCTCTGCCTCTTAATTTCCTTTCTGTTAAAAATCTGAAGGCATAACTGACTTGGAACAACATTTTCCGTTTATGTAGCCAGAATTTTCATACTTTTCTAGGCATCATTGCTATGTTCACAATTAACCAAATTAATCCCAATTTCAAGGAGCTTTTAAGAGCACTGAAGAGTAGTCGATTTATCTTGTTACCCACTCTCCCATTTATTAACCCCATTGTTTCACTCTTCTGCAGTTTACTAGCAGTAAACAAGTCCCATAGGAGACCCAATAAAAGACTTCTTTTGTAATGTTGATGCTGCTGCCTTTATAAATCTTCAATTCAAGGTACAGCCTTAGCTCTTTACTGCCTTTGATTTACGAGTGGAGTGACCTGGGCCTAACCCTGTCAGCTTTGGCTCTGAAACAGTCCTGAGGATTCCAGGCCTCTGATCTGGCAAAAAAAAAGAGAGAGAAACACAAACTGAAAAGAAAAAGAAAAAAAAAATTAACTGAGGAAGGCTCTCTCTGACAAGTGATAAAGCCCTGTTCTTTTCAGGTTACACTAGAGATGGAGTTATGGTCAGAATTAATTGAGAAAGACACAGGGACAACAACAAAAAAAAAAGTCGTGTGAGGGGGAGGAAAAAAAAAGAACACAGAGTTTATGGGAGAATTATTGAATAGGAAAGAAGGAGGGGTTGAAGGGAAGCAATCAATTCCCATTTATAAGGTAGGGAGCCTAGCAAACTAATTAGCATTAGAGCCAGATCAATTTTCCTACACCAAGTATTTTATGAGATTGTTACATGACAGTGTGCTAATTAAAACTGATCGGCCTAATTAGAGCAGCATTAATAACATGGCAGGCAGCGGCAGCAGCACCCTCAGCCCATGATGTGCTGCACAGATAAAGACACCCAGAGTCATCCCAGGCAGCCCCTGTTCAACACAACATTTTGAGTTGCAGCAAGCCAAGCCTGTGAACAGCCTGCTTTCATTTCTACAGTGGAGGAACAGGGAGAAAAAATGGGAAATTAGACAGCACAAAAGGGAGAGACAAATTGAGAGCTGGAAAAGACGGTGTGTGATAGATGTAATTAGTGAGAAACAATTATAAAGTGCGGGGCTGATTGTCATGTCTCCTGAACCCTGGGAAATCACTGACTGGGAGATCACCCCAGCACTGCTTCAGCCAGGCTTTGCTCTAGAGAGAATAAAAAGCTTCACACAATGCAAGGCAGCAGAGCAAAACATGCTCAGCTCAGCAGGTTCCAGACCTGGGAGTCTAAAAAGCCTGATCAGTCTCCAGCTTTCCAGATTTCCCCCAAGGACTGAATGGAGAACCAGTATTTCACCAGGTTGGCCATAAGAAGCTGCCCAGATTGAAGTTTTGATGAGGTCTTTATAAGAATTTTTTATGAACATGAAGAAATCAGAAAATCATGCTTGCTTTTTTTTTTTTTTTTTTTTTTTTTTTTTTTTTTTTTTTTTCCCTCCCTAGGAAAGCACCACATAGCATAAGCAATCCTGATTTTATAATTCCAGAAAATGAATAAAAATTCAATTAAAGTACGCTTGTAAAGTATCTGAGTATAAAAGTATTTGACTCTGAATACTGAGTAATGGATGAATGAAGAACCTTCTACAAGAGTTTGACAGAAGACAAGTCATCAAATAACTTCATAAACAAAATGTTATTTAAGTATGCAAAAAGAAGCCATACTATTATTAAACAAATTGAAAATTAGGACTTATTGAAAAATAAGTAGAATATTCCCTAATATTTTGAGTATTTTGGAATCTGTTTATCATTTAGGCGTTACCTGCTGTGATTTTGCCATGATAAGTGAGAAATTACCATGCACTGAAAAATCAGGATATTTAGGGTTTAGAATAATAGCTGCTGTAGATCAATATAAAACTATTGTAAGTTTTATAGTAATGAGAAAGATGAGTATTGCAACAAGGTAGGCAGTTAGACAATAAAAAACCCAAAACCTTTAGAAAGTAGAAATTTGGGCTTTTTGTTTTTTAGTTCTGGAGCAAGGTTTCCAGTCTATAACAGTTCTGGTGGTAACTGCTGCCAATGTTTTGTTCCTCACTGTACAAAACAAACCCAAGCACAAAAATTATTTGGTGTTCTGCTTCCAAAAGCTTCTGCCTTGAAACCCCCTGTCCTGGCCACTGCCATCTCCCACAGCAGCTGCTACAAAATTGGTACTTCATGCACGTTATCTCCAAAGGAGATGTACTTCTAAAATTGCTTCAGCTACATCAGAATTTTTCACCCCTATGGGCAAATTCTCACAAGCGAAGCAATGTAGTTTCAAGATAACTACTGCAAAATAAAGTTATTAATGAATCAGAATCCAAGTAGGAATTTATTCAAGGAATTTGTTTTGCTACAATTGTCAACTTCTCTGAGAAGAGAAGTACTTACAGAGAACCCCCACCCAGAGGAAAAAGACAGAAGAGGAAAATGGAAAAGCCCATGAAGAGCCTACAATAAATGACAATATCATACTTATAATTTGAGTTGTTTGCCTATTGTGCATGAGTACTCATCGCTTTTATATCAATTTTGTATAGAATTTCCTAAATCTAAGTACATTTTTGGTACAAAAGCAGAGTAGTACAGAAGTAAAGTACATACAGTATTTGATTTCAGGTTTCACAAATCAGAATCATTAAGCTTCACAGGAATTACATAAAAGCTCATGCAAAGAAAAGTATTTCTCCAATGGGGAAGGTAAATCTGCCACTAAATTATAGTCTGCAATATAAAATGAGTCTGAAGAAACCAGGCCAACTCATGGACCTTTGCTGAGCCAACCACGTGCCTCAGCTTTGTGCTCTTTCAAAATGCACAGCATCTGCCAGGTGTCACTTAAAGAATTTCTACTTATTTTACACAAACCTATCTCAGAACTGTGGGAGGATTTCACCAACAGACATTTGACAACATCTGATTAACTCATGACCTGGAGAATTACAAATCATTTATTACTAAGGGAAAAAAAATTAAAAGCTGAATATTACAGAGAAATTAACTATTCTTGCCCTCATATCTGAGTCATTCTTTAGAACTTTCTGATGGGTTACACAGCTGAATGCCCATTGTGGGGCTGAAGCTCACCCTCGAGCTCCTTGTCACCAAAACCCTGCAGCACTGCCTTCATTCTCCCAGCTCACAAGGAACATAAATCTTCAGCTTTTGAGGGATTTGGAAACTGTACCTGAAAACCCATCTGTGAGAACCTCTGCTGAGTCCCAGATCCATCCTGTTATTTAAAAGTATTTTTTCCTCAAAGAAGCAGCTCTGCTGGCAGCCTGGGTTTACAGCTCTGCTGTTTGGAAGTACATAATATTTGACACAAACTCATTCAAGGACTGCAGAGGTTGCAAAAAATTTGTCAGTGCTATACACAGTACAATAAATTGCATGGATATAGTGGGGATGAAATAAAATCATCTTTTAGTGATCTGCCTCAATTTTTTTCCCAGTCCTATCCCTAACGCTTTGAGAAATCTCAATAGCTTATGTTTCTTTGTACTGTGCATGGGTTTTTTTCCAGTCAACAGTTTTTTTTGCACATAATTCCTTCATCCATGGATGGCCCTATACCTAAATTACCCGTCCAGCTATCAAACAAATCCCTTTTATTGCTTTTCAATGTGTCCATAATCACCATTCATTCTGCTCCCTTTTCATTTTTGCCATTCCATAGGCTTACAAACTTGTATCTAGCAGTTTCTTTTCTCTTCTGCAGATTTTTCAGTCTGCAAAGTCTCTTACTAGAGATCAGAAAATTCAGCTTTTTCATAGGTTGCATCCAGACCCTTTTTCCTGATATTCCCCTCTGAGACTGACTTGGCAGAATTGTAGCTCCTGGTTAAACTTCACAGTTTATGACTAACCCCACATACTCTAAGTACTGGTTGATTAAGATACATCACAATGCTTCCCAAAACTCTGTATAAGTAAAGCAAATCTGGTCTCCAGTCATCTCTTCCTGTCCTGAACATCAGGTCACCCTTATTTGTGTGCCTGAGTAGGGATTTGATAGCTAAATTTATGGATAAGTTTCAAAACTGTGATTCAACTACAATGGAAAATTACAGCGCTACCATTCAGTCCAATTCATTGACTGTGCCAGATGTTCTGGGGAGCAGCACAAAAAGTGTCCTTCAACTCTTAGGCTGATGCAAAGAGAAAGGTCTTTTTAACTTTTGCTGTCAGCAAATCATTTAAATGTTGACAAATATCATAATACAGCTGAGAAATCTGAACCTTTGCGCTTTGGAACAGAAATGCTGTTTGTAGTTTTAGACAGCATTGTGAAGTCTTAAATCTGCTCAGATTTTTTTTGAATGCTTTCCGAAGGCAACTTTCTTCCCCGTCAGCAGGACCCTGAAGTCTATTAAAATACCACAGGAAGGGCATTAATAAAACAGAGGTGCATCAGATGCATAAAAATAAGAAAATGCTGAGGGCTCTGAAATTTTAGAAACTGTAATCATGTTTACAAATTTTATTTAGTTTTGTTTAAATATACCACTAATGGATGTTAAATATAGTGGTCCATATCCTCAGCTTGGGGAAAAAAATCAATAAAGTTTAAATAGATCTGGATCAGTTGTGGTTCTGCCCTTCTATCCTGATATTTACATTTCTGCTTGTTTATTTGTTTTCAGTCTGCCTCTTGAAGACTTTAAGTTTTGCAAACCACAAGAAAACCGTGATCTTTTGGACACTATTTCTGGTGCAAGTCTCGCTGCTGAAAACATAACCACCCTTTAACGGAATCCCATTTTGACTGGACCTTCTCACATGTTCTTATTGCTCAAAAGGAAAATTAAAGTTCACACATTCCATGATAGGCTGGGGGCAACTTGAGTATAAACCACAATAGAAAATCCTACCTCAGGGTATTTATTTCCCTGAAAAAGTGTCTCCTCAACTCCAAATTTTTGTAAGGAGAGACTGGTTTTGGTCGAAAAGATTTCTTCCTTTTTTTTTTTTTTTTTTTTTTTTTTTTTTTTTTTTTTTTTTTTTTTTTTTTTTTTATGGTCTTGGTATAAATATTTTGTGAACGAAGAGGATGCTTGCAATAATTTGTCTTAAATATGCAATATTTCAAGCAGGAAAAAAGCATTTCTGTAATGTTAAAATAAATGTTTAATGGACATCAGCCCTATTCTACTGCCCGATTCAAAAGTGCATTAGAAAGCATTAATGCTATTTAGTCCAATTACAAGATATTTACAACAGCAATTTATCCAGTAAGTAGGAAAATTTTGTCCCTGACCATAGGAAAAAAATCTTCCAGCTATGGAAAAAAATCAATTTTTATAACCCATGCTAACTCTGTAGTTGGAAACGCACCATATCCTGTCTGTTACAGCATTGCCAAAACCAAAGCTGGTGCTGCGTGCCTTGAACAAATTGGCCGACAAATAAATTTCTTTCAGAACATGGAAGGGAGAATAAAGAAGCCCCCAGTATTCAAAGAGTATAGCATTAATTCCTAAGCTGATGCACCAGAATCTTGTAAATCACTCCTAATTAGAGCAGCAGCAAAGCTCCAGACGACTTCCAGGTCAAATTTTCAAGGGAAAATTGTGCAAAGGGACACAAGGAGAGGTTCCTTGTTCAAGGTGACAACAGCACCACTGGAAACAGAGCCCTGACTTCCCTCACACCATTTTGTGCACCACACAGTTAGCATGCTGTGCACAGTTTCACTCCACACAGTGAAAAAGATTTAAAGAGAGACATCTAAAATAGCTCAAGAATGCACAAATCACGAATCAGAATAACTTTCAAATGTGTGACTGTACTGCTTGCTTGCCTGGAATCATCCCAACCACAGATGGAATAATTTCACAAAGTCTTTTGACTGTGAACACTTTATGAATTTGGGGGTTATAGGAGCACTTAGGTGTTGATAAGACTACAGCTCAAACTGCAAACCGGGTCTTGAATAATGGGTCTTGAATAATGAGTCTTCATTCCAGATGCCATCAATACCAGGAATCTTTTAATCCTGAGTGTACATTCAGATCCCCTGGATCATTTTAGACTCCACTTCATCTAGAAACACCTGATTTCTCTTGCCAGATGGTAAAAGATGTGTAAAGTAACTCCTCCACACAAACATCTCACGAGACAGAGCAGGTCCATCAACAAGAGCATCTTCAGTGATACTTGGAAATAACTGCAAAGGGTTAAGGAAGGACATTTCATGATTTATGCTCCATCTCCCCCCCCCATCTTCCACAGAAACAGGAGGTGGGTGATGTCTCAGTGTTTGTTTCAAAGCCCAAGATGTCTTGGGTTGGATGATCTCTGATGATCCCCTCAAGGAGGAAAGCCAAGTGTGTCCTAAGGAATGGAACAGACCTGGCTCTGCATGCTTGGATCTACAGGCAACTGCACAATTGGAGAGGAAATAATGGATAGGAAATTCAGGGGCAATCAGCCAGAAATTCCTCTCCCTTTTTGCCATCTGTATGAGCTGAGAGGCCTCAGGGGATGCATCCACAGAGGACATAACACTGTGAGGAATTCACAGTGTCTGCAGCAAACAGAGGGACTCAGACTGATCTCAGGTGCACTGTGGCCAAGCATCCTCTCCCTAAGAACTTTGGGATGCTTTTTGGGTCTGCAGTGCTGCCTGAGGCCACTCAGCCCCTTGATTCCTCCCTATGGATGTCAGAGTGGGAGGGCAGAATGTGAGGCTGATAGAGGACTCCAGAACAAAACCCAAATTTCTGTTCCTCTCCTCACAGCAGTGGGACAGATGCTCTCCAAGGTTCCAGGAGTGGGCTTATCAGTGGACACTGAATCACACTGCTGCAGAAAGAGACACAGGAGTGCTTTTGGCCCCACCATGAGGCACAAAGGCAGCCCTGCACTTGGGGCCAGCTGTGATGCACAAGGAGGTGTGGACCCCAGCAGGTCCCTGTAACTTTTTATCTTATTTTTTACATATTAAATGCGTGAGATGGTATTTCTTGTTTGGACTCAGATGTTTATTAATTCTTATCTACAGTACAGTCTCACAAACCGTGAGTTCTACAGTGTATCTAGCTAACAAACTAAAAGTGGCCCCCATCTCTCTCTCTCTACAAGACCTGTTAAGGATAAACTGTCCAATTAAGAAATGACACTTAAATTATTTTTACTTTTAACCCAATAACCAACATTGTGTAGCCCACAATGCGGATTTTTCTACCCAATTGCAAAATACCACCCAGACCCATGAAGAGGAAGGTGAAAGAGAAGGACTCAGCCTCTGCCCTAAAACCTCCATCTTGCTTTATATATATATTACTGTATTCTAAAGCCTCAAACTGTAAGTTTTCCACCATGTGGTATTACACACTTCTATTCAATCTACACACCTGTAATTCCAGTGCCATCATTCAATTTTGGAAACCTTTTCCAAAGCCTCAGGTCAAATGCATCATTTTCATGGGGATCAGTGCCTGTGAGCACAGAAAGTCTGAAATTCTCAGTGACCAGGGTTCCAACAGTTCCCAAATTCTCCCTTAGACAGAGAGATGGGTTACGTCTTGGTAGAGTTCCATTTCTACCATGAATTTGGGGTTCTCCACTGTGGGCAAGCACACTCAAAGGTCTCCCAAAACAGCCTGCATCCCTGCTGGAGCATCTGCTATTCATCAAGGCATACTTTTTGTCAAGAAATCAGGCCCCTGGAGAAACCACTTCTACAAAAATATTTACTTGACAGCATAGAACACAATCGCCCCATTTTCCCAGTAGTGATATTCCTGAGCTTTCCTTTAGTGCTCAGTAAAAGTGTTCTTAGAAAAATATCTAGGTTTTTGTTTTCATTAAATAATTATATCAAGCGCAGAAACCTGAGAATATTTCATTTTGAAAGGGACACTTCCCCCCCAGCTAATTAAAAGAGCCAAAGCTCTGCGTTCTTCCTTTCCATTCCACTTGGATTTCCTTTTTACTGCTCAATACAAGAATATTTTAAATACTTATGTAACATTTTGCTCTTGACTTTGGAGTGGGGTTTTTACTGACTATTCACAGAAATAACAGGTAGAAATATTTAAAAAGAGGAAGAATAGTAAGAAACAAAAAGAACAGAATATATGAATACACCCCCAGGCACCTCCTCCAGATACCATTTCTGCAGCATTATAGGAAAATAAAAAAAGACACAAACACATGAAAGAAACTGTAAAGAGGTTTTGTCAAAAATCTGCTGTACATAAATTGAAAAAGCTTGCAATCAATACACAGTGAGAAAAAATAAAATGTAACTAGGTATAGGAATAATGATGTACCTGGCAACTTGTTTTGGAAAGCACAACTTAGTGATCCAGCAATACATCAACTTCAGCCCAAATAACAAGCAAGAGAGCACTCAGAGGATGAATCTGTGAGGAATCTCAGTATGACAGTAATAATTTTATGAATATTATGTGCCCCATTGGTGTGATATTTACGTCTTTGCTCTACGTTTCCAAGATGTTAATTCAGGCAGGAAAAGTGGCAATAGCTTTGTATAGCATCATTTTCCAAACTTTAAAGGACAACACAGGTGGGGTTTTTGCAAGGAAATGACACCTCAGGCTATTCTGAACTGCAGCATCTGCTTGTAAACACAGATAATGGAGTGCAAGAGAGAAAACGTGTAACATTTGGTGGATAAAAGCACAATTTCTAAGAAATGAGAGCAAAATGTAGTAAGGAGTTCCATGAGCTGAATTTCTTACAGCTATCAGGAACTTGGGACTCCAGGAAGAAAAAATCTAATAAGCAAGTGATTACCCTAGAAGGTGCAAATGTGCCTTTTCTAATGTTCAGAATATCCCATTTTAACACCTCCTCTTTGTTTCCTTTGTTGAATCTCAATTACATTATGTTCCTAATCAATAGCTGCAGTTGCCAAATGAAAGAACAATGGTTCTAAAGATCAATTAAAGCCGCCTTCTCATGGTTTCCAAATCGTGGTCACCAGAGGGACCTGTGCTAAGGCCACGATGACCACAGGATTATGTCCTGCAGAAAATGGTCAGGTCCCCATCCCTACCTACTCTTGACTTCTGCAAATCTTTAACTGCCTTTGTATTTGGAATGCAAGAGTAGAAAAAACTAAGCAAAAGATCTTTCCCAAGCTTCTTACAATACTTATATTAATGTCAACTAAACAATGAGAAACAAAAAAATATATACATGCACATATATGTCTGCACAAAAGAATAAAAAATTACAAAGGTAATGAAAATGTAAATAGAAACAGGACAGAATCATACATAGGATTAGAAATCTAAATCCCACTCATGCTCCCAAAAAATTCCCTGCTTAAGTATAAGGCTGCTAGGCAAAAAAATTAAAAAATTAAGAAAACAAGGCCTGTATAGAATATCTGCCCCTATATTCAGTCATGTTTTTTATTCTGTGCTGCTGCAACTTCTGTTATCACATCACAAAACCTGCACAAATACACAAGACACTGCCTGGAGAAAGAAAGGCTTTCTAAACAGACAAATATATTTTTGCAGTTCCTGACACAAAGGAGTTTATAAAAGGTGTGAAAACTTGCATAGTTTGTGTTTCCCTGGAAGTGAGAAGTCCTTTTATCTCCAAGAGGACTTCACAGAATCTGACATTAATTTTCTATGATTATGAACCTTGGCTGGGGAGGGAGAAACCCTCCACATAAAAGGTCTTTGATCCAAGTTAGTCACCATGGAGCATATAAATGGGAATGCTTTCCAAAAAGGAATACCCCTTGTGCTTGTAAATATATAAATTCAATGAGATTATACCCATAGATATCACCATATCCTAAATACTTACCCTCTTCTAAACCTACAAGAATGCCATAAAATTAAGGGCTGCATGTAATTTATACAGAATTTGAACAGAAGTTATAATCTGTGATCAAATTGTCCAAACCCAGTTTTAAATAATGGTGCTAAATCTTTGGTAGGGTTAGAATTTTCACAAATTCTTGCATGATGGGATAGACATTTTATAAGACATCCTTTTCATACATATTATATGATGCTGTTGTACACCACAATGACACAGACTCCAGGTTTCAGAAGGCTGAAAATTACTCTTCTATTTTTGGGATGTGTCTCCCTTTTATACTATTTTACACAGATCAATTTGATTGGTGAAACAAAGGCAAACCTCTTCAACCACATTGATCAGACCAGAGGGACATCAAGAAGAAGTGCCTCCTAGGAAAAGGAATAAAAAACAAAGTCGCAACTACAAAAACATGTCTCCTGTTTACAGAAAATTCCCTGGGGAAAGAATTTCAGAAAACCAAAACATCTCAGGCACAAAACCAGGGCTACAATTGTATAAGTGTCAATGTGACACCAAAATAATTTTCTGTGTGCTTTGCTCTTGATGTAGAGCACTTCTTTGCCTGATGAACTGCATCAATTCACATTGGTGTCAGTAGAAAATAATCTTTACTAACTTTCATAGTGTTGGAGGTGTAACCTGCAGTGGTACAGCAGTAGTCAAAATATAACTGCAAACATCACACTCAGTTAAGGGACAGCTCAGTTTTCACCAGCTTTCTTCTCACAACAAACACAAGGTTTCAGCTCTGAAATCCTTCTTTCTTTCCTCATTATCCTGCCCCATGAAATTATTCCCTCCTGTTGCATCAGAAGAATCATGGCTGCAAATACCTTGTGTTCTGTCATTACCAGCAGTGCTTGTCAGAGGAAAAGAGCTTTAAAACTTCAGAATAATTTGGAATCATTTGCACCAGCAGCACTTTTGGAAGAATTTTTTTAAATAATGAAAAGTTCTCAGTCTCCCCCATTTCGTTTGACAAGGAAAACACAGAGCCAACATTGGCTGGGTCAGATTTTCTATTCACATAAGCTGCAAATGACACATTATCTACTTTCTCATCTTATTTGTAAAGTGGAGGGGGGGAAAAATCTATTTTATTGAGCTGGATGCTCAGTGTTCTCTCACTAACACAGTATTAAGCACCCTTTTCTGCTGCTAAAGCAGAGCTTTAAATTAAACACCAAATCCCTTCTGTCAGGTGAGGCATGGCCAGTGCAGGCACCCCTCAAGCAGGGGTGACATTTTGGCACTCTGGGTCTATCACCAGGCATTACAGGCTAATGCATCACTGCTGGCAGGGCACAAACCAATTTGAGCTTTCTCCCTACCGCTTCCCATCAAGGCTTTTATTGATATTGGTTCCTCTAATAAAAATTCTTTTCTAAATCTAATCAACAGCTGTTTTAGTAGGCCAGAAACAGAAAGTCAAAGATTTGAAGGCTTGTTTTTGAGTTTGAAAAAAATCATTCACAGAGTCTGGGGATGATCTTCTCTCTGACCTGTGAGGAAAGAAAAAACAGCTCTGGATATTTGATTTATACAGGTGCTAGGAAATTCAAACTATGGAAATCATTTGCAGTCTATCCCCTTCAAATGCAGGAAATTGAAGGGCATTAGAGACAGCTGAGGGGTTTAGGGACTATTCTCTGATTTGAATCCATCAGTATCCACATTCTTAACAAAATTCAGCAAGTGGATATACATAATTTCAACTTCAATTGCTCATGAGCATATGTCACCTCTCCTAACCTGCTCCTGAATGAGGGTGTTTTCCTACAGGCTGAGTGCAAACATTGAAAACTGCAAAACCAGTTTGTCATCCCTGACTTTCTTGCTTTCAAGTGTTTGAACCTTTGCAGCCTGATTCTCACACTGCTTCACATAAACAATATCGTATTCTTAGAACTTATCTGTATGTTTTGCATAGTTGTTCTCTGAGAGAGAATTTGACTGATGGTCATAGTGACCAATGGAGTCAGGAGGTTGTAACCTCCTTGGGCCAATCTGAGCCCTCTGTACAAAATGTATATAAGTAGAATTGGAGTCAGATAATAAAGGGCCTTCCATGTTTGACCCTGCTGCTGCCTGCTGTCCTCTGTGAGGGTTCACACCACGTCACAGCGTGTTGCCCCTCTAAGGGTAGGGGTAACACCAGTTTGTGATCAAGTTTGTGTAAATCTTAAGCCTTTACCAAGTTACATTCACTGTGGGAAAGTAAAAATGTTTTATCCTTGGGTTTCACTGGATTTTCTGGGTCTGCCCTGGACTGGGATGCCCCAAAGGGTTCAGGGCCATTTTGGGCTCCAAACCTTACACAGCTCTGCTGATAGAAAAAAGTCCTCACAGGTCTCTCAGCAATAGCAACAACAATTTCATGGGCACACAGGAGAAATAATTTGTCCCTGCCAGTTTGAAAATGAAAGGTGTGTTTTAAAAGACATGAAAACTTTATAAGATCACTTGTAGCAACTGATCTTGGCAAGAAAAAGTTTGGCTGATACAAGACAGGAGCTTCAATGAAGTGCCAGACGTATAATGAGGGACAGAGTGAACCACAGATTGAGCTCCAAAACACAGGAAGAGCTTTACATCAAATGTTGAATAAAAGTGGAAGAGGAGGGAGAAATGTTCCAAAATTTGGATTTCTTACATGATTACATTATCAAAACCTGTAATTCAGCCTTTTAGAAACTTTGAATTTTGGGCTGAAAAAAATTATTAAACCAAAGTATTTCTAAAACAAGTGAACAGAACAAACACGAATATTTTCTTTTGTCATCTTGACCTGAGAGTTCTGGTTAATATTAAAAAAGAGAGTGATGCTACTCTTTCATGATTCCCCAATTGGTTCATTCTTCCATGGACTAGGCAGTAATAAAGACAAAAGTCCATATTCAAATATCAGAAGCTTTCAAACTACTGAGTGTTTGAGTTAATTATTTAATACACAGATTCATCATTCTATGTCAAAACTTTTTTTTTAAAGAAGTATGTTAGGAAAAACTAGATGAAAATATCAGAACATTTATTAAAATGTCTTTTTGAAGACATGAAATTGCAGAATAAAACATTGTTGTTCTTCAGACAGCCACTTACAATCACATTTATTGTCTGGACTAATCAAAATTGTTAGTCATATTTTTGAATAAAGAATGTTCCTTTTTTGTTGGAAGAAATGAATTGCATAATTTGAGTAATCCCTTTGTTGCCTTTCTTTTTTTTTTGCCTATACTTAAGGAAAAAAATAAAAAAAGAAAAAGAGAAAACAATAGAATTTTTTCCCATTTTTGTTTTTGTAAAAAAAAAAGGGGGTTAACTTAGAAGAGAGCGTCTCTATTGCATTTTGGATTTGTCAACAGTATTTTGTCAGTGCTCTGCATACATAATACAGGCAAACACACATTTTGTAACTACAGACACTGAAAGAATTTCCATTTTGACTTATCCACCTGATGCAGCAAACTTCTGCAAACAGTTCCATTATTAGCTGGTTTTAACAGGGAAAATGGTCACTTTTATTGCTTTATCAGAAAGCAATCCTTCATAGAAAATCGGGTTATTCGGGTTTTAGAAGAACTATGCAAGAACCTAGCCTTGTTGTTCAAAAGGAACTAAATCAAGCAGGTAGTAATCACAGTGTGTGGGATAGACATCATTAATGTAGAGGAGTAAACATACAGTAGGCTCATTTGAACTATAATTTGTTATTTTTCAGTAGTATAACATTGCTAATGGAAAAGGAGAAATATTGGAGAAAAGTGCTCCTGTCTTAGAAACAGAAAAATAAAGGTGAAGACAGAAAACCCACATTAATTAAGTTTTGATTTGCAATCTAACTATGAGCATTTTGTACTAATGGTTCAAGATATTAGAGAAAAAATTGGGGTTGTAGGTTATAGAAACTCATTGCTCCCTGTATTATGTGCATAACTTGTGTGCATGAAAATACACACAGACATTTCTAAAATTAGTAAAATATTTCTACCACACAACTAACTGGAATTACCCCACCTTGGACAAGAAGGGAAGCTTCTGTGAACGTCATTACTTGAAAGATAAAGAAGCTATAATAGTGCCTACACTGTCATTGTCTAGATAACTACTGAATAATTGCTCCAAACCAAGGCAATTAGCATTTCTTTTATCTCGTATGTATGATAATAAGAGTCATTCTACTTGTAATAAGGCATTTGATTAATATGGGTGCCTGGTAATTTCAGATTATTAATTCCCTTAACCATAAAGAGACACCCATGTACTTGCAAATTTGATGTAAATTGAAGCTGATATAAATTATCTAACACAAATTGAAATTTACAAAAACCATTAAGGGCCACAAATATGAAAATAAATCATAGTTGGCAAAGCTATGGGCTTATTTGCTGCTTCTATAATTCAGATTACTCCGTGAAAATTATTCAAACTTTCGGCCTTAAAACAATTAATTTTAAGGAAGTGGAGACAGTTCTAGCTGGGCTTGGCTGATCAGTGCTCAAGAGTGACCTCCCTGATGCAGCACATGCTACCACTGAATATTCAACAGGTTCTACTGAGAAATAGACAAGCCTCTGCAGGGATGCAGGATGTTGAGAGAAGCTCAGGAAAAAAAACATTTTGAAAGGCCATAAATGTACAGAAATTATTAAGTGCTATCATTGAGTTAGAGAAAATTCAGACATAGGAGATTTTAGAGAATACAAAAAAAAATATGGTGGCACTTGCACGAATCAGTTCATTTCACTCCACAAATAACAAAGTGGCAATTGCTTAGGAAAAGTGTCATAACCTGATAAGAATACATAGTAAACTGGGTTTTATCTAACTCTAATATTTTTCATCCTACCAGAGTAATGTTTTAACTTAAAAATCTGAAAAAAAACCCCCTTCCTACCTGTAGTTCTGGATTTCAATTTTCCTCTTACAGGCAGCAGGCACTAAACCCAGGATCTGAAATATAACTGTGCCCATGACTAACCCTAAATTTTGGTTCATTACAGGAGCTCTGAGTAGAATTAGTACAGCAGAAGTGGTGATTAACAATGCACAACTCTAATAAATCTCAAGGCTTGGAGTGACGTGGTTAGTTTTTAAGAGCATCTGACAAGAGCAACAGAAAAATAAATATGAAAATGTGGGAGGAATCTTAATCTGATCATGGAAGAGGCATTTAATCCTAAATAACTAAAACACCTGCTGCTGTCCACTTTTTGAAGTGTATATATTTTCATTGCCAAAGATCAACCATCAGGTGTAACAGACTAGAAAATACATGTATGTTTGTGATACTAATTTATATTTACAGAAGATTTTGTGACATGAAAAGGCCTCTTTAATCTTTCTGTTTAGAATTCTGCTTTCAGCAACATTTCAAACCAAGGTGTCCTGGTGCAAGAAAAATAAGGTGAAATAGTCTGCAAATTGTCCTTACTTGCTGTCAGAAGCAAGTTAAAAATCACATTTATAGGTACTTGAATAGAAAAGACAGGGAGAAAATATAGGAATGTATAGCTTAAAAACTGTATATTTATGTATAAAGTAGAGCTGTTAACTGCTTGGGCTGTACTCAGAGATGCATCTCAGCCTTCCTCAAGGGTTGGATAGAGCTCATATGGGAAACAGATGTTATTCAGGATAACTGAATTTTAGCAACTCCTGAGGGATACTTTTCTAACTGGAGAGAAACAAAAATAAAATTATCTTGGGTCACTGTGTGGTTTCCCTCCTGTTCACACACCTACAGTGCCTTTCCCTTTAGTACCTTTACTTTCGCTGAGATGGATAATTTTTTTAAAAATACATATTGTGGAAGAAAGAAAACCCACTTCTGCCAAACAATTCAAGTCTTGTTGATCAGGTTTCCAGAGAGCAACTGTACATTTCCACACAGCACAAAATCATTGCTTAGAGATACCAAGTTGCTTGTGCTGCTTGTTTGAGAGAATGTGATGCTTTTCCAGCAAGGCAACCTTTATTGCTGAATATTGCCAAGGGTAATCTATCAAAGGTAATCAAATGGAGATTTCAGGCTGTATCCAGTTTTTTGTGAAACTCTTTCCATACACAACAGGAAAGAAAGGCTTGTCAGAAAGGATTAGTTCCAGTGCCCAGGCTCCTTGTACCTGCCCCTCAGAATTCAAAATACTGAAATCTGTTTTCAACTTCAGACAGGGAGAACTGAACAAGCTTTTAAAACACCCCTGAAAGATTCACACCTCCAGCCCTCTCCTGTGCCATGTCTCCACCCAGTTATCAGAACTGGGAATTCTGCTTGACAAAATGAGCACATCCTGGCACAACTCAGTGAAAGGAGAATGCCAGGATGTTTCTTTTTTGGCCAGAGCCATGGGGAGAAGCTACAGGTGACATGGCTTGTCATTTCAGATTGGACAACAGGGCTGCAGATTTGTGGGTTGACCTCCTCTGGGTTTACAGGGAATTTTTATTCACTAATGCTGAAAGTCTGACTCTGCCAGGCCTTTGATTAGCAGCAATATAAAATTTGTAGAATCACCCCATCCTCCTGCAACACTACTGGCATTAGGAAAGCTTTACAAGGGATTAATCTGGCCAAGATCCTCTTAGCAAACCATGGTAATCAGTTGGATTGGCAAAACTTTTCTAAATGTGAATGTGATCTGTCAAAATTTCACCTGCATTCCTTAAAACTATTTCCACACATTTAAGTAAAATAACTCTTAACTGAAAAAGAGTTTAACAATAAACAACACAAATATTAAAAATATTGGTAGAATGCACATGTTTATGACAGGGCAAATACTTTACATAAATTCAGGTTTAAGGTATTTTTTTACCTAATGACATAACAGCTCACAACTACTAAGAGAATTTAATAGTAATTAGCCAGCACATGTTGAATTTTACCATTCTTAAACTGCTAAAAGACAGAAGTGCATTTATGAAGGACTTTTTAGTTGCTGAGGAGAATTAGTCCCTACATGTATTCTATAAAAACAACTTTAAAAATAGTTCCAATCAGTTTATAATTTCTTCTACTTGCAGAAGAAAACCCAATTTTTTTTCCCCTCAGTTCTGGCATTCTGAAAATAATTCCACAGAATGAATGAGCACAGTAACTGGTGTGTGAGTAATCTCAGCAGAAACAGGCTGTGCAGGTACATTTATTTCCAACATATAACTTGTTCCATTCCACAGGCTAAAGAACTGCTGCACGGTTATTTCACCGGCTGCCATCCCGATCATGTGCTTATTTAGAGAGAGGCTGAAGTTTGAGGATATATTATTACTCTTATGCTTGAGTCTGAAAAGGTTAACAGTGGAGTCAGAACTCTGAAGACTCAAATAAACTCGTTATGGCCAGAGCCCCTGTGTCCTGTTCTCCAAAGATGTTTCTCTGGCCACAAGATGCTGCCCTGCAGAGTGAGCCCAGGGACTGGACCCTGTGCTGATGGCCTGCAGTCCATCTGTTTTCTCCAGCATCTCCAGCTCCCTCTGAGTATCAGCCTGCCCTCTCCAGTACTCCAAATTTTTTTCCCACAATGAATTCATACAGTGAACTTTCTGTGATTGTGTCTCTGGCCCATCATTCAGGCTGATGATGGAGACTTCAGACAGAATTGGTATCAGTAGCCACCTCTGGGAGCTGACACCAGTGGTCAGCCATCAGTTCGTGCCACTGATCACAACCTCTGAAGTGTCCAGACAGTTTCCATCCACTTTCTCATCCACTTGTCAAGTCCAAATCCCACCAAATGTGGGAAACCCTGCCCAAAACCCTGCTAAAGGCAAGAGAAACAACATACTTTGTTCTCCCCTCATCAGCACATCACCCATCTCATTGGAGAGGAAATGAGGCTGTTCGGCCAAGACATGTCCTTGGTAAATCAAGGCTGGCTTGTCCCAAATGCCTTTTCCTTTGTGTTTCTGGAAAAGGTTATTCCTCTGCTTACTGACCATAAAGAGCAACTCAGCCTCAACTCTTCCCTGACAGAGGATTATGTGGCTTTCCCCTATGAAAAAGTGTAATATTGATGGGGATACAAATCATTATTGATAAAAATGAAAATTAGAATGTTGAAAATTTGAAAAGTTGAAACCCTTGATTGTCATAGAATAAGTGTATTAATATCTTAAATTGTAATGTAACAGTAAGGAGCCACCTCCGTGGTCCCCCTGAAGGGAGCAGTGAGGAGGGGGCTGCCTGGTCGCTGGAGGCCGCCCGCAGCCCCCCCCCGACGCCGGAGTGAACTGCTCGCTGCCTTGAGAGAACTTGCACCTCCCCCCCCACCAGACCCTGGAACGAGCTGCCCGCCACCTTAAGAAAACCTGCACAGACCCCGGAGCGGGCTCGCCCGC
>VWZU01019429.1:474178-526154 GCA_013397095.1 Sterrhoptilus dennistouni | reverse complement strand
AGCGCGGCCATCTCGCTGATGCCAGTTGCGAAATGACCATGAGGCTGCTGCAGCCCCTGCCCCCCCAGGGCGACCCCATAGAACATGTAGATTAGAAATCCCAATGCAATCTGGGACCCTTTTTAACACCAAAAACCCCCTATAAAGATAAATCTAAGTAAGATTTAAACCCACAAAAAACAGTACTAAGCTGTGTATACCCTAGAGTATCAATAGAGCTAATTAATACAATTTTTGTAACTCGCTGTAACCTAAAAATGCCAAAGGAAAAGTAAGACCCCGAGGCAAACAAACGGAAATCAGAACTCCTTGGAGGCTCCCAGCGAGGGAAGAGTTCTCCAGCTCTGCAGGAACATCCGGCTGCAAAGCTGACCAGGACCTTCCTCCTCAAGGGCGGACCCGGTTGCAAGATCCCTCAAGTCACCCTTGTAAGAGCTGATTAATAAAGGCATTTTAAGGAGAAAAATATTATCTCCACCCATTTTTAACAATTATGAATATCAGGGTATACTTTTTTTAGAAAAGTTGTTTCAGCCATATAAGAGCATGAGATTCCTTCCACTTTTAAATTGTACCTGGTAAGAAGTACTGCAAAGAAACATCCTCTGAACAGCTTCAGAAAAATCTCTGTACAGATTTATATTAAGCTCAAAATTCAGCACGAGTCTGTTCAACATGGTTGAGAGAAGAATTGAGTTATGGAGCTTAAGGCTTGAGGCTATCAACTGAAACTGAGCTTTAATTAAAATGGATTTGATAATGCACAGTAGAGTTGGGGATGGCTTCAAAAACCATTTCAGAAAGCTGATGTGATTTAGCAGATTCAAAAGGAAGTAAGGGTTTTATCTGGATAACAGAGTTTGTAAATGATGCTGAAAATTATAGAGATGAATTCTGGGTTAACCAAAAGAGAGAATATTTTCTAAACAAGAGTCTGCTAACAGCATACCTTTGGTACATAAAAGTTTGCTTGTACCAGTTGTTTGGGGGCAGTTGGCCAACACCACTGAGCTGTCAGAGACTGGAGGGCGCTTTCCTTTCCTGCATCCTTCCACCGGGGCTGATGCCTTAAGTTTCAGCTTTCATATTTTCAGATTCTGTGCTGCCAAGGGGTGCAGTTCTGAGCCTCATATTAAATGCTTGTAAGATCTCTTCACAGAGCAGGGAGACAAAACAAATCCTTTTCCTGCTGAAGACCAAGGACAATTTTCAGGCCCAAAAGCACAAACAAGGGTGGACTGAAGGGAGGAACAAGAAGGATGGGACCTGAAGCTGTAATTGGACAATTAAACCCCAATATGCAAGGTGGACCAAAGCTTATAAAAGTGTAACATCTTGAGACTGCTCAGCCATTTTGTGACCATTTTGGGTCCACCTTGGGTGTAGCCCTGGTCAGGCCCTGTCCTGCCCAAGGTGTATCCTGGAGGCCTTTCAATAAATACCTGCTTTATTCTCTAGCTCTGCCCAGTCTTTGTTTCAGGTCAGCCTTCTCAAGGCATCAGGGCTCCAGGCACAGTCTGCAGGAGTGGGGCTTGCAGTGTTCCTGGTAACATGTTGTGAGCAATATCCACTGTTAGTATTCTACTAACAGAAGAGGAAAGCCTCAATTCTGAGGCTTAGACATTGTTTATTTTTGCTATTTGGAGCCTTTTGATAATCTGGTCCTCTTACACCTAATGATCACACAGTCCCAGACAGCCTTTTTGGTTAGACAGAGGCAGGAAATGAATAGGAAGAGTTATAGAAAGAAACAGACAAATTATCCTCCTCACTTTGAAGCTGAGAAAGTATCTTTCTCAATTTCTCAACCCAAACTGGGATATATTGGCTGTGGAATGTTGATTTTTTTTTTCTTTACATTCCCCCTTAAGACAGGAGAAAATCTAAAGATTGTGCACATAAAAGGATTTCCTTGCTATAACCTTTTCTTAAGCTTTCAGCAAGTATCAGTTTTCTAGATTTAATCCAAATGATTTTAGGAGGAACAGCTCTATTAAGGGAAACTGTCAGATTTCCAAGCTGCCTCTCATATATATAGATATATGTATTAAAAAAAAAAAAAAAAATTATAGCACCAACATGTGATCTAATGAAAGTCTGGCTCACATATTCAGCTTGATGAAAGACTCAGCTTAAAGTTCCAGGAAAGCAAACAGGAAGAAATAAAAAATTCAGAAGTTAACTGACCTTCTCTGTGTGGGTTAATAGTTGTGGTACTATTACAAGGTACCTAATACAAAATTTCCATGGCACACAAACCACAGTCTCACTCAAATCTTGCACTCTTAATCCATAAGTGCTCTCTCAGCCAGGTTTTTAAGTCATTCTAGAAGTACAACTGTGCCTCTCAATCACTCACCCAGTTACTCACATGTTATACACACAAACTGAGGATATATAATCACTGTCAGAGACACTGGCTATAAAAAAATTCTGTGTAGTTTTTCTTCAACCAAAATAATGGCACAAGGCCTTGAGTCGTTGTAAATTTGTTACTGTGGAAGGCACAGTCTTTTCCACACCCATTTTGTTTGTCAGTATCCCTAATTCCCAATAAGCACAGCTTTTTAAATGCAAAAGCAGATAACTGGACAAGGATCCTTACCTCACTAAGATGACTGAGCTGTACCTGGTCAAACCAAAAAATCATGATTCTTTCAGAAGAGCTGCAAGCAGAATTGAAGAAATTTTCCAAGTATTGCTGTGGAAGAATCTGGTGGGGGCCAGTGGAGGGCACATATTTCTCAGGTCAACTATTCTTTCTACCTGCAGGCTTTGCTTCTTCCGGACCTTCCCTCCTAACCTGCCAGGATCTGCTGTTTCTGTTTTGTTCATGGTCAAGACCATCAGAACCAGATTTCTTTATTCCTCTGATCACTGGTAACTGCTCATCCTCCCCCACACAGCCCTGCAAGTTGTTTCCCAGCTGTTTGGATAACCAAAAAGCTGCAGAAAAGGGTATGAAGAAGAGAACAGGCTGTCTTCTTCATCTGTCATTAATCACAGCAGACAGTCTCACAGGAGAGCAGTCCACCATAAAACTACCACCAGGTGCCACCTGGCAAATCCAAAGTTAATGCTCAGGGCCCAGTGGGACCCTGTCTGTGGGGTGTTCTCTGCCCCGGTGTCCCATAACCAGTCTGGATCTGGGCCACAGGGAGAGAAATTCCCTTTTCCTTGCTGTTTCCAGAGACCTGAGGAACAGAAGCCATTAGAAGAGGGGTGTGTGAAACTGAGCTCCTCAACACACAGGTTAGTCCCTTGTGGAGCTTTGCTTAGTTTGCCTGGAAACTTGGAAACAGCAGCTGCAAGTCTGTGTCCTTTTACAGCAAACAGGCACATTTCAGTCAGCAAGGAGCCTTCCCAGGGAAAAGCAATTTCCAGCCTGTTAAGAGTTCGCTCCTACTGAAAAATGAGTGAACCTGAAAATGTTGTGTGAGTTGTATGGTGGAGGGCAAAGTGTATTTCCCTCATGCTGACAGCTACAGGAATGACTGTGTATTCAAACAGCCACACTCGGAATGCAGGGTGTATCTGAGAATTTCTTACTACTACAACTACCATTCAGTGAATGATCATAATCTCTGTTTTTAACTTTCACAATAGCAATAGGAAGGGGGAGATCAGAGATGTTATTCACTTGTACATAACAGTGCAACTGCAAGCCTGCAAGAAATTGCAACTAAATAAAGGAAATACGACTAAATTCAGCCAGAGGTCTTGGTTATTCTGCAGATGGATAAGACTGACATTCACAACTGATTTCTGAGTTAACTGCTCCAGCTGTCCCAGATCAAAGTGCAGTGTGGCTCTGAGCAATGTTCCAGTGAATATATGGTCACCATGTGTATGTACATTGTTACCTGAAACCACAGCAATCAGTAATTATTTAGTCTTACCCTGACTTTGCAAAAGGTAAAGAAACTTCACAAACTTCACAACTAAGGCAACTTTATCCTCTAATATTTTTGGTTCCTCCACACACATCCCTGATCTTACAAACCAGCCTAATTGCACCTGAACTTTACCACCCAACAGGATGCTGCAGTAAAATGTGCTCTCAGGGTACTCACAAAACTTTTGATCACCCTCCAAACAGTCTCCATCACCTGACAGTCTGGCCACCTCAAAGAACAACCCTTGCACAATTAACCCTTGGACCCACCTAATCTCTCATTCATGCAAGTCAGATATATCTCACACATCCAATTTAATCAAAAACAGGTTTTGATTCAGCTGGAGACTGAATTTCCTCAAGCTGAAGTTCTGGAAGGGCTGGACGAAGGAAGTTGCTACCTTCTTTCTGTGTTAATGAAGATTTTTGTCGTTGAAGAGAGATCTCTTTGCCTTAGGACAAAGTTTGAGTGTTTTAGAACTTTTGTTAAACTTTGTGTGTGAAATCCTGGCTCCTTCACAGTCCATGGAAAACTTCCAATAGTTTTTAATCAATGCTAAATTGTGCAATCTTTTCCTTTAAGTTACTGTAGAGTTAAACAAAAGCTAGGGTTGTGCATGAGCCAGACCATCAAAACAGCCTTTTCCCACCCCAGACTCCACAGAGGTTACTGCTATAAATATATAAAAATAGTTTTCAAAAAACCCAAACAAACAAATAAAAGCCACCAAAAAAATGCACCACCACCAAGAAAAAAAAAAAAAAAAAAAAACCACACCACTGAAAGTAATCCAAAGGCTGTATTTTTATATTCTTGTCAAATTCATCAAGCCGCTTCGCCATCAATAAATTATCACTCATTGTTAATCACAGATATTCCAGTCACCAATCTCAGAATCCCTGGGTTTTAAACATATCTGCTTCTTATGGCCTCAATTAAAAAAAGTAGTGGTCGCCTTGTATTAAAACAATAAAGCTGCAGCAATTTTATGACCTGTTTGTCTTAATAGAAAGAAATGCATTCACAGGCACTAACAGACAGCATTTTGTGCAGTATCCTTCTCATTAGGTCCCAATGCCAGCCAAACATTTATCTAGACAATGAAATAAGCAGTTCAGTCCAATCTGATAGCATCATTCACATACTAGCTGAAGGCTACAGTGCTCATAACTCAATTTGTTGCTCACGGAAGTTAAATAAATTGTTGAGTAGAATAAAATTAAAAAAAAACAAACACCAAAACCAAAACCCTCATCCCCTCACCTCCCTCACAAGGAATATGATTAAATTAGGAAAGTATTTAGATGACAACTGTTTTGATCATTCTGAATATCAGACAGAGGCATTCTGATGAAAGAAAAAAATCACCCTGTCTGCAGGATTAGGTAGAATATTTAGCAGAAATTAGTATCTCCTTGATTTTATTTTCAAAGACATTGCTGTTAGTAATTTACAAGCATTCTTTATGCAAAGAATGGATTTGTTGTAAAAATTAACAGGAAAAAACACAAATATATATATATCCTAGAGAGGGAAGAGATTACACAGCCCTTTTCTGCTGTTAAGTAAAAGCCTTTATGGAATAAAACAATACAAGTGAGGATTCATACAGAGAGGGGAAAATTGTTTTAAGGCCTACACAGGGCAAGAGTAATACATCATTGAAGTGTAATGGGGCTGTGTGGAACTCTCAATACAGGGCATGCAGAGGGCTGGAAAGATCAAGATAAAATTCCATACAGGCAGTCATAAAAATTGGCCCTGTTTATCTCTGAAGCGTTTTTCAACAGAAAACCTGAACAGATAAATTTTGACTCCCACAGCTTCCTCTCTGATGAGGAGCCACTGTGGTTTTCCCCACCTTTTGCTTCCAAATTCAAATGATCAAATGTTACCCTAAATCAGACTCTTGCCAAGCTCTGACCCCATGGAATTCACTACTGGATCACTTTTCCCCTAGATTTATAGGGAGCTATACCCATGCAGAAGTCAGATTCAGGACTTCAACTCTTGAAAACAGGAACCACCTCTAAAAGTTGCTTTCCTGCCAGGGTATCTGGGACTCGTATTTGGTATAATCAGAAGATTATTTTGGTATATATTTCACTCTCAGAGTCATAAGGAAAATCCAAGCAAGTGCATGAATTTAGTCATGCAAAGATTTGTAAAATCAGAGAGGTTTTACAAATAAGATTTGTATCAGAGAGAGCTGCTGTGTGAATCTTTGCCCTAAATGTTCTACAAGGCATAAGCAAGAAAGGACAAACTGCCCTGCAGGATTTGTATCATAATCACCTCCAATAAAGTGGATTTCCCAGTGAGGAATGAATTAAACCTAAAGAGGATTAAGGAATGCAGAAGTGTTAATTTCTTCTTTTTATTAAAAAACAGACGCAACAAAAGAAAAGGCAAAAAAAGTTACCAGAATGCTATCATTATCCTCTAAACAGAAGTGTCTGGTCTGATTCTGAGCTCACCATATTAACGAGAAGTGCCCCCGCGGGAGGCAACAGACCCATAAAATCGATGTAAGGAAGGTCAGACTGAGACCCTCCTCATTTGCTGTGAAAGGTGTCACCTGCTCCAAGCCCTCATGGTATCGAGGATCGATCGTCACTGAGCTGTGACATTCTGTGCCTCGCTGAAAGCCTGGGCTGAATGAACACTGGAAGGCTGACAGCTTAATATCTAGCAGCAGCTGGAGAAAAGTCAGGCCATTTTTTCCATTTCCAAAAGCAATAATCAAAGGGCCATCCTCACAGTTATGCATCACTGGATGCGTTTTCCTTCACCTGAGAACCTGGCAGAGCCACAGCACCAAAGCCTTTACCACATTGTGGGGAGGGAAGGGGTCACTTTTTGTTTGTTTTGAGAGGGTTTGGAGTTGGTTTGGGTCTTGGATGGAGGTTTTTTCCTTGCTGTTGTTCTTGGTTTTGTGTTTACAACGATACCTAATTAACAAAGTTCAGAGAGAGAAGAAACAAGCAATAAAAGTAGAAGACAAAACTGAGTGAGAGTGTTTCTGGTTTCTCCTTCCTTCCCTCCCCTTCAGCCTCATTTGTCTTGTGCATTTAATTCCAGAGCACATGCCCTGCATTGTATTGACTCCTCACCTAAAAATCAAGCTTGGCTTTCAGCCATCAACCTTGCCAAGGGTAAGAGTAAAACAAAATTATCTTTGTACAGGGACTCAGGTCATCTCTCCCATTGCAATAATGGGAAATGACAGCTCAATTTCTGCATCCTGCTTTGTCTTCTTGCACTGAACAGATCAGTTCTCACAAACTCTCACCAGTGAAGCTGGAGAGAAACAATTTTCCTTTCCAGATCATCCTTCCTGACAGCAGTGCTTTTAAGACCTATAAAATATCTTCTAGTAAATCCTTGCTTTGGAATGTAATTCGTTTATTGTCAATAACGTGGCTGCAAGTCAACAACATTAAACAAGCAACACAGCCCTGAAGAAATAGCAGACCCCTACCAAAGAGGATTCCTGTTACAGACAAGAAATGGGAAGTATTTCTTGCTATTTGTCGATCCCAACCTGGCTATTTTTCTTTACCCAAAGCACGAAGCTGTATGATTATGGGGGAAAAAAAATTCCACTATAACCCAATCAATGTGCAAACCCAGGGCTCCCTCAGCAGGTGAATACACCTGGCAGAGTTTGAAACTCCCAGACCAGGCTTTACATCTCACATTTTTGTAGGATTTTTTAGGCAAGCAAGAATGAAGTCATGGATCAGTGCAGCACCTTTGTATTCCAACTGAAAGATTTTCTTCTTTTCAACACATTTCTGTATAATATTATTAATAATAATATCTGTCTTGAGCTTGCTTATCAGACTGAGGGTTGACCAGATAGCTAATAATGGAATCAGAAAGGTCAATTACCCCTCCTGAGATCACTCTCCATGGGGACAAAACAGAAGTCCTTTAACCCACCCTCAGCAGGAAGTAGAGAGTTGTATTTATTTCTTTTTTGTACCTCAGAGCTGACTGCTGTGGGTCACTTGTGGGTAAATTATTATAAATCTCACTTGTTTTGCCTTGCTGGAGAAAACGGTAAATGCTGGGGTAGCTGTGCACTTGAGAGATGGGCAGGTTCAAAATCTTATCAACCCATCCAGAGTTTGAACACAGCCCAAGAAATGCGCAATCTTGGTTTCTGCCAAAAAACCCAATGGGATCATTGTCTGATCTGGGCTCCGCTCATTCCAGAAATGAAAGTTCCCTGTCTTGGTTTTCCCTCTAAGGAGAGATGCATAAATGAAGATCAGCCAGTAAAAGGAGTCAGATACAGATTAGCAAATGAACATTTGGATGTTTCTGTAAAATAGCAGAGCCTTGAATCAGCAGTGTTGGTGATTTTATCTTCATGAGCACTGTTTAAAATTTTGAGATGTATAGAGCAGTTTAAAGAAAATACACTTTTTTTCCCTAAACTCATCCATAATCACTACCATATTTTTTTAAATTATTCAACAGATGAAATCAGAAGTGCTAGATGACCAGAATGGGGTTTTTTCCCACATTTTTTAAATGGAAAAATATCAATTTTTTTCTCCTAGCAGAAAATAAGTTTTAAAAGGCCTAAAGTTACAGATATTCATTAAACAAAACAAAAGAAAAACAAACAAACAAACAACAACACATATCTATGAAAGGACAACAATAGCTAAATCTTGTGTACTTGAAAATATATTGAACCATGAGGACAAAAACAAATCCTGGTATCCTTATCCTTTAATGTAACTCTTCAACTGCTCTGTTTTCAAGATAATCATTCCTACCAAATCAGTCATAACATTTCACTCCCCTTTTCTTACCAAAAAAAACCCACAAACCAACCCCAAAAAACATCTCAAATAACTCTCTTTTGTATTTAATTCTCATAATTCTCATAAAAGTTCAATTGTAATTTTACTTGCAATATCTTTGGCCAGATTATTTAGCACATGAAAGTTCACTGTACTCTTTAAAATACTTGGCCTGTGTGGGAAAATAGTGGGGAGACCAAAAGTTTGGTGCTGCTTTTTCCGCCTTTTTTCTTTTTTAAAATTTTATTTATTTTTAAATTTAGTTTGTCACAGAAAGTCCTAGGATTGATTGGGGATTAATAATCGTGACATCAAGTTGACTGCAATACACTCCTTTTCTGGAGATGTCATCTTTATTGCCTCAAGTGAGCTGCATCAAATTGAAAGTCCAAAAAAAAAAAAAATTATGTGCCAAGCATTCCTGTGGGTGCAATTCGTCACCCACCCTTTTCCAAGCCACTGACATGCAATTAAAACAGCATCATAGAAATAGATGGGGAAAGTTGGAGAATATTTTAATTCCTCAGAGAAGGGCAACTTGGACAATTCAGTAAATTACTTTTTATTACCTTTCTGCTTTTTCTTTGTTAGGAGACTCTACTGAAGAAAAACACAGATCTGTGAAGTTTGGTCACACTCTCTCACGTTGCTTTTTGACATCTGAGAAAAAATAAGTAGATTTTTTCAGAAACCCTAATTTATGTTGTTCCATTGAATGCAATAAACAAAACTATTTCTTTTGATGCCAAAATTTAGAATGTCAGGCATGATTTTTAATTCACCTTTACTTTGCTTGAGTAACTATGATAGAAAAGTCCATAAGCTCCATACAAAGTTCCAGGCTTTCCAAAGAAGGTTAAAAGTTTTTCAAAACATAACAAATTGAAATTATAATATAATACTATGAAGATAAAGGCTTCCTTGTCTTCAAATTTAAAATTGTCTAATTTTGTTCTGGGTCATGCAGTTGTCTCTTATTCAAAGCTCGGTTTTGCAAGAGCAAGGGGAGGAAAAAAAAAATAAATTATTCCATATGCAGTGTTCAGTGCAACACTTTCCCTTCTAATGGTTGTTGCTTTGCTTGTAACTAAAGCAGATTTTTTAATATCATTTTTGGATAAAATTTGCAGAACAAGTTTAAGTTAAACCAGATTCTGCCATTCTCTGCAAAGAAGTTATAGTGTGCACTTCCCAGGAAAGAGAAAGACCTCTTATTTAAGGTTATTTAGTCAGACTTTATAAGATATAAGTTGTAGCTTCTGACATAAACCCACCCCACTGTTCATGCAAAAGCCTAATGGCTGTTTTCAAAGGCTTTATTTAAAATAGATATGTAAATTATAACTCCTTAAGCACATAAACAACGATACAGCAAATAATTGAGCTAAATCAATGCATTATTTATGTGAAAAATCTTTCCATCACCAAAGCAAACTCCAGGAAAATATGGCATTTTAGCACAAGAGGGCCAAACCACAGCACATTCTCTCTCCTGTCAATCTGGCTGGAAACTTTCAGAGATTCCTTAACTGAGCAAAACTTCCGAAATCTTCAGCCAAGAGGTTTATTTTTGATTTTACCAGAGCTAAATGCAGACACCTCACCCACAGGAGATTGATGCTTAGGGCCAGACTTGGGGGAGAGAGGCAACAAAACTCCTTCCAGTCACAAGGATAGAAAGAGGGCAAGGGAAGGGCATCACTAAAAAGGACCAAATGCAATAAAACTGAGTGGAAATGCTGTGGTTTAGCTGAAAAAATCCCCTGCTTGATGACAAAACTCCATTTTTATCATCATTTAGCTGCCACTTAAACATTACCTGCTGGCTTCCTTGATGGCAGGAATGCTTCTGTTCAGCAAACTGGGTTTCTAGGGGAAGTGAACAACGTCTTTAATTTGCTTTTATGTTTAGATTGCTGGATAATGCCCACCAGAAAGCCTTAAAAAAGCAAAGGGCCTGGCTAAACGCAGCTCACAACAACCTCATAGGCATTTTTAAACATTTATGCATAATTCATTCTGATTTTCCTGCATGGGCCAACATTGAATAGGTACTCAAGAGATGCGGAATTGAGTGGAAATTTATATACTTATTTTTTCAATTTTTGTGGACAAACCTCCACAAAGCAGCTCACCCAATAAAAGGAAGAAATCTCAAATTTATTTCAGGCTTTTTGTGTTTTCCCACTGAAAGAAAACATGATTGCAAAGACTATCTTGTATTTATTAGGCTGGGGGAAACTTAAGGACAGTAGCAAAATATGTGTTTGATCTATAGGCATTTGGAGACAATTGAAAATGGTCATTTTGGGAAATGACCAACGTGCCAGCTACAAGGAATAAATTAAAATGTGTTTATTAGGGAATGAGTTGACACATAAAGAGCACACTAACAAAATTGATATAGGCATGATTAGAGAGTGGGGTTTTTTCCCCAATTTAAAATTTCTGATTATAAGACTATACTGCTTTTTATAAAGCCTACAAAACAAGCAGGCTGAAGTCTTGATGGATTATAGAGCAGCACCAGTGTGTCAAACTTACTTTTACCAATAGCTGCTTTGAAAGTAGCCAAATAGCCTAAAAGAATTAAGAAAAAGGCCAGGCATGTATTGATATTTCATTAAAATGAATTGTTGGTATTTCATTAAAATACTCCTCCACCAATTTGTGGTCAGGCCCTTTTCACTGATATTGAATGATTTCTCTGCTATGAATTTGCCCAGCCTCTCCTTAAATTCACACGAAATCTTAGCACCAAAACCATCTTGATGTTTTTGCTCCACAAAGTGGAATACGAAGTGTTCCACAGATCAAATAAACACCTTTAGTGATTATTTTCCATTCTGCCCTGGTGTTTTTCAGCTCCTTCAGGTGAATCATTTTCTCAGCAGGAGAAAAGGACCAGCAAGACACAGTGGTTAACTGTTTGAATTAGAGACCAGATCTTATATTAAAAATATATATTTTTAACAATATATCCCAATCCTCTACACTAAGCCTTATTTTGCCCATGCTTTCAAAGAATACAGGCACCTTCTCAAAAATATTTTAGGACAATAAGAGACAGGAAATAGTTGGAAAACTTGTCAGCTCTGGGTCTCCTGTCACCTGTTCTGGTTTCAGGACTCCCAGGACACTGCCCACAATGATCACATCTGTGCAGAGAGGGCATTAAAGGATCAGCCCATATCAGGCAGTAAGAAATTACTGCCTGTGATGCATCACCTGTCAAAGTCAACCTGTTTATTCACACCTGGAAATTCAGTGGAAGCCCATGTGTTGTAACTACCAGAAATGTGCTTCACATTCATACTCATCACTCAGACTGCCACATCCACTGTTGTTAATTAATATTTTACTGTTTTCACTATGTCATCATATCCCAGCACCAGTTCCTGTGTTTCATGACAGCATTTGAGCAGTGCTGCTTTTCTGACCAAAAGCAGAGAAGAATCACATAGCCATGAGAACTCCTGCTTTCCCCAAAGCCATAATGTGAGAAATCAGCTCCTTTGACCCGTGTGACAAATCTGTGTCTGCTGTGCCAATCTGTGGAGGGAAATTTCAGGGTCAGGTTTCACACCAGAAGTAGTTGAGGAGCCATCTGATTGAGGAGCAAACAAAGCTACTCAAATCACCTTCCAACCTATCACAGCTAACCAACAAACCCCAAAGGAAAAACTGTCAGCCATAAAACATTATCAATATTCACTCTGAGAGGCCCAAATGCATAATTAAACTGCACACCTGAAATAATTTTATCTATATCTGTATTCAAATGTAGACTTGTCATGATTTGATGCAATTTGTTGATGTAGTTCTGCCACCATGTAAGTGGGTGGTGGAGAGAGAAAGTGTGAATGTTTTCCTGTGCAAGGCACTGAACCTGAGAGGAATGGATTTGGAATTTTGTTGGCAAAATTCATCAAGGAAAAAAGTTCAGAACACTGGATCTTTGAAATGAGACCTTTTAAAAGAAGGAGACTGTATTTTGGGGAGTTTCTGAATGGTTTCAATACAGAATTCTTAAAACATTATCAGAAATAGCCATGAACTGTGGGAAACCAAATAATGAAAGTTGGTTCAGGGTAGGTTCCTGTGTTAGTCCAAACCTCTGTCTCCTCCTCTTCCTCCTCTTCCTCCTCAAATTCCCACAGGTACTTTGAAGTCTCATTTTCATCCTGATTGACTAAAATGCTGAAGTCCTTATAGCAAAAAAAAACCAAAACAAAACAACAACAACAACAACAACAAAAAACCACCAAACTCAGGTTTTTTTGTTGGCCTAATTAAAATCAGTTACCATTTGGTTTACAAAATCAGGATCCTTGTCTCATTCTGTGATGCATATCACTTGCTTTCAACACCTCATTTCTCAATAAACTTGGAGGTTTGTTGGCAATGAAGAATATTTGGAGACATGGTTGTTGGTATCCACAGAAATCTAAGGTAATCAGAAAACAAACAAAAAAACTGAAGAGAGGAAAACCTGTACTGGAATAATCCACCTGAAATTTTTAATGGGTATATTCACAATAGTGAATGCTGGAGTAAAACATCTAGGTCAGAAATGATTAATTCATATCACAGATTGAAGTCAGAGATACAAGTGGTATTATAAAGAGTATCAAATACAAGCAACAGCATCAGGGGAAAATATTGCAACTCTGAGCATCCCACAGTTAGTCCCACACTGCCTCACAGGAAAGCTCTCTGCTTATCAGGATTGAATTTCAAACTCACTTTATCCCAAAGCCAAAGACCTGATTTTATCTCAGCTAACAAGGAACATTATCAGTGATCATAATATTATCAGCCCCCTAAAAAATGAGTTGCTTGTCTCTGTGTGACCTCCTGCAGGAGAGAATGCTGCAGGCAGGAGCTTTCCAGAGATGATGACTTCCTTGTTTGGAACCCGATGTGAGCCAATGTCAATGACTATGTTGATCTTAGCAACCAGCTTACCTGAAATATAAAATATTTCTTGCTAGCTCCCTTGATTAGCTGAGAAACAGCCCACTCTAATGAAATAAATAGGGCTCAGTAAACTGTTTTTATCCTACAGTCAAGCTGTCTGCAGAAGATAGTTATGTTTTAAATCATAATCTTAAATGTATCTGTGATAATCTCACAGAAGGCAGCAGTGGGGAGGGAACTAATTTTACACCATGGTAGAAAAAAAAAGTAAAATACAAAATTTGAAGTCTTTAGGCTCATGGAATACAATCTGAAATTAATACAGCAAGGGATACCAAAATCAATCTCCAGGTTAAAAGCAGGTTTCTGGGTGCTTCAGTACCAGCTGGACCAGTGAAGCAGAGTATTGGAACACCCCAGGATGGAACAGGAAATGAAACTGCAGGTAAAGCTAAGCTGCCAAAAGTATCAAATGAATATTTCCTAATGACTGGCTTAGAGCTGGCTCACCCAAATCAATTTGCAAACTGCTTGCTTTTTCAGATTTAAGAACCCTTCAAATTGAAAGCGGATGGCAAATGCATCCTTGAAGACCAATTCTCATGAAACATTCTGCAGCTATTCAGAGTAAAATGATCACATTTACCTGCAGATGGGTGAATTGAAAGATGAGCTTTACAATTGTGGAGAAATATTAGTCCAATTATTTATTATGTCCTCAGAAGCAACACAGTAAAGAAATATATGCCATGTATGCAGCACATTATTAATATAATTTTTTTAAAATTTATTTTACCTATTTTTTGAAAAACTCAACATTAGGAAACACAATTTTACCATTCTCTATCTCCAACAAAATATCTACAGAGAATTTTTTCCATCCTTGTGGTTTCCCTTTGTTTTCTCTAAACAAAAAAAAATTAGAAGTTGTAATATTGAATATTATTTTACTGCTGAATAAAGTCCAGAGGTTCCTTATTAAGCTGACAACGGCCTCAGGAGTGGTCTGGACTTTTCTTGAACCAAACATCTTTTGCCTGATTAGATACAATAATTATTTACCAATCAGGTAACTTGCACTCTGGTTCTGTTTTGATTTGGTTTACAATAATAACAGGCAACAATTACTCTGTGGGGACTCCAAAAGAAAATGGAATGTGGAAAAAATACCTGCTGTGAATCAACATTTCTGATGTTTATGAGTAGTTTCTGCAGTTATTAACTCAAGAAATAAAAATATTTTCTCAAATTCCTCAGCGTTGAAGGGTTCGCAATGTTGAGGTTTGTTTCCCCATTAACACTTAGAAATAATTTTTTTTACACATTCCTTTGTGTGCAATACTAATGATGAAATGGAAGATGTTTTCTCAGGTTCCTGCAATTTCATCACATACTAGCAAACAGAAAAAAAAAATTAGAAAAACAAACAGGCAGCTGGCTACAAATTCAATCCTTTTGCTGCACAACAGCATTCAGAAATTTGGTCATGAATCCACTGCTGAAGCATCTGATGTCCATCTCTGTTTGTCTTTAGTCACCTTTCCTCACTGCCAACAAGGCACAGCTAAAAATGTTCATTCTGAAGCCTTTGCTCCATAAGTCAGCTTTTAACAACAGCATCTCTACTTTAACAGCTGAATATCTTTGTTAGGATAACTTTATTTTGATGTCTGTTACTTTAAGCTACCTTTCTGACACCACTGAATTACATTCCTTTTATGCTGATAATAGGACATGTGCTAAACCTTCTAAGATACCCAAGATAAGATACAGATTAAAACACTCTCAAAGAATATTGACAAAAATATATGGTTTCGGATTTAATGGATTTAAACAGATTTTTGTACAAGAGTAGAATGCACAAAAAAGTGAATTTACACCTAGCCTCAAAACCTCCACCCCTCTCTTGTGACTTTTATGATTTTACATTTTTGTATGACTACAATATTTAAAATAAAATTTTTTGAAAAAAGCCACTCACAAATAAAAATTTGCTTCTTTGTTGTGAAGCTAAGCAAGAAATGGAGCCTATCTTAGGATTCAAAGGCAAGGCAGAAATTGAGGTTTTCCCAAAGTGTTCTCACAGATTACATCAGGGTAAGCGCAATATGTGGAGAGGTTGGAGGAGAGGTGGGACAAGCACCTGGATTTTCAGCCTGGAAACGAAGTTCCCAACAATTTTTCCAAGGATCATTTGGAGCAGCATGGTGCCTCTCTTATGGAGAGTGGATCAATCAGGCAAATCATTCTCACTTTCTGCACATAAACCCATCCTCACACTGGTTCTGTAATTCCAAGGAAAAAATAAAGGGAAAAAAACCCCAACAAATAAAACAACACAAACAACAAAAATACTAACAAAAAAATAAACCAACAGAAAGAAAATAACAGGAGCCTAAAGTCTACTTTAAAGAATGCTCAGATCTGGAAAACACTCTGCAAGTCTTGCAGAACCTCAAACTCCCTGAGAGCTAAACCAGTGCTGTAATGTATTAGCTCAATTTGTGATGCACTCTGTGCCCTGCATCCTAATCAAGCAGCAGCTTCCCGTGCTGCCAGGGAGGAACAAAGCACAGCAGGTGATGTTGGGTCACCAGCCCACCTTTTAATATGTGCCTGCCCAGCTGTTTTTTTAGACAGGCAGGTTTTACAGCAGATTCTGCCTCTGCAGAGCCTCTCTTCAGGTCATTGATATGGTGCAAGCAACTTCGTGTAGATCAGTTCTTGATTTCTGTATGGATCCTTCTCGTGGACAGAAGGCAGCTTTTATCAGTCTAGAACCTCAGAATTCAGAGCTCTCCAAGTCAAAAGGAAAACCCTAACTCTAAGATGTGTTTCGTACTTCAGGTACAGAATTTCTTCCACCTCCAGGAGTCCTGCTTATGTGCAGGCACTGGGTAGACACCTGAAAATTCCCACTTTAATGGAAAGCCTTCTCCCAGAAGGAAATACTGAGCAGCATGCATCTTTCACCTCACAATGCTGGTGTATTTTAAAGAAAATTTATGCACTTCTCATAAGGTTAGCATGGAATACATTTACACCCAGCACAGATTCTGAATTAATGCTTGTACACACACTCACAATCTACTCCTTAAAAGAACAAATATCTTTTTTTTTTTTTATGAGTACTTCAAAGTATTCATTGCAAGCAGCATTCCTTAACTGCTAGTAGCCCAAGAATATTTGTAATGACATTACTCCTACTGGCTCTAGAGCAAAAACAAATGCATTTGTGCAAAACTGCATTTGCAGCTGTTCCAAGAGGAATTAAAATGGAGTTTACAATGCAAGAAGTACATTAATCCTAGCATGCAGCTGAAGGATTAATTTGCTTTCAAAATGTAAATGTCACACCTCTGGACAAGACCCATTTTAGTGTAAGAAAAAAGAATTACAATCTACAGACACAGAGCTACAGAAACTTAGATGTGACTGGTACTTTAGAGCATAATTACCTGCAAGAGAGAAACAATCATTGACTCCTGCTTGGTGGATCAGTCTCAGAAGAAGAGTGATTGATGAGGATATTTTAGAATATTAACAAACACCAGCTGAGCTTCCTCTTGTGCTTAATGGACAGAGCAAACACAGCAGTGTCAGCAACCAAAGAAAGCAAAATGGGCAAAACAAGTATTTTTAATAGGAAAAAAAAAAAAAAAAAGGCCTGTTCTGAGCTTCCTGGAAAAGTTAATACTCTTCTCTGTAAAAGTGTTACTGCATGTTCACACTTTGCTGTCCCAGCAGCCCATTTCAAACCCACAACCTATCTCAAAGAAAATCAACAGAAAATCCACATATTCCTTGTGCCCTGGGGCAGGGTAGGGACTGTGCAGGGAGAGGCTGCCTGCAGTGCCCATCTCACTCTTGCTATGCCAACAAAATGCACTCCCTGAAGCCATGGAGGATGCAGAAGTTTGAAGGAATGTGTAAAATAATTGCAGTCAGAGTCCATTTCAGACCAAAGCAGCTTGTTATATCATCAATAGGCTGTGCCATGGAGTGATTCAACAGGAACATTTGTCAAGCCTTTAGTCCCTCAATGGCAACTTGCACACTCAGTTTTCCACCCTGTTTTCCACCTCGTGGATGGATTGGAATTTTTTACTTTTAAAGGGGTGGGATATTTCTGGTTTGATATGTGGCACTTCACGTCCCCTGCTGCAGCTCTCCCTCATTGCTCCCAGGCAGAGTTTCCCAGGTCCAACACTGCAAATAAACAGAGAGAAGCAGAGACAGGCTTGCAAAGAAAGGGCTTCCTTCTTATCATTCCCTTATTATGGAGAAATAATGCATATATCTACAGGAAAAATTAACAAAACCTGACTGGACTCTTAAAAGTTTACAAATCCCGTATCAGAGATGGCTGATGAACTGCTCTTATCAAATAGCACACACAAACTAGGATTTAATTGTACACTGTTCACTATAGAGATGGAAAGCCACTCAGCCTCTGGATTTGCCTATCTAAATAGAAGTACTTGGGAATGGAGGGAAAACAGAAAATAGTCATCATACAGAGAAATACCTTTGGCAAAGACAAAACCTCTGATCTTTTCTCTGACATGCTCCGAGTTTAATTACCTCCTCTACATAACTGAGTTTCATGCTCCCAGCTGAAAAAAAAAGACACTTGTCTGTTTGTTAAATTAGATTTTCCCCTCATTTCTGTGAGACTGGGTTGCACTTTAAGACTGCAACACACTCTTGGAGATCAGGTCACACGGAGCCACTGACATTTAAAATTCAATTAAAGGCTAAAACTATCATATAAACAGTGATGAAGCATAAGATAGTTTCAGGAAATAGGGATGAAGCCCTTTCCATAGCTGAGGTTAAAATAAAACAAGCAATTAAGAACTGCAAAGGACATTCTGCAAAGGCTTCTGGAATGTAATATATTATCCTGATACATATTAAAGAGGAGACCCTGAGCCACCGACTGGAACCAAGGTTCAACTCTGAGACTTCAGAGCAACAGCTCCAATTATTTGTGCTTGCCACAGGCAATTACTGACAGCCCTGCCATATCCCAAAGGGTTAATTAATTACCACAGTTTAAGAGCCTATTACTTATTCTCGATGTCTTTGATCTCGCAGGATTTACTTCAAAACAGACATGCCTGAGTCGTTCATCAGCAACACAAACACTTGATTCTATTCACTGTGATAAGAGGTGAACACTGCATGCAAAATCTGAGCCTGAACTGCTCAGATGAAAGGTATCTGGGTGTGTGAGGAACATGATGTACAGCCTGTGATGTTCCTGCTGCTAAAAGCTCCAATTGAAATATTTGCTTCCCAAGTGCTGCACATGAAAACAAAAAAAAAAAGCCGAACAAACAATGCTGAAAATTTACAAGTAACTTTCACAACACCATATAATCTTTGATAGAGTGCCTGACAGCTCACAAAGTGCATTGCTGGCAGATATTAGAGGATATGATAGATATCAATTCCCTCCTTTCTCAGAGATCTGTGACATTGGAATTTTACCTGCGTCCTCCTTCTCTCCAACACAAAGGCAAAGGACAGTCAGCAAATGTGTCTTGGTCCTTGCAGAGCCCTTGGGACACTGACCCTGGGTAAGACTGACCCTAAATCTGCCCAGAACAACAGGAAGGTCAGAAACCCTGCAGGGTGAGCAGGAACACCAGCCTAATGAGAAGAGGTGAGCATCAGAAGGAGAGGTGGAAAGAGAGTATTTGTTGCACTACCATGTGACCTGGGCACCAGAACAAGAAGTGTTTTGTGAGATGAAGCTGCAGGCGTGATCAGCACAGGGTGGGGAGAGCACTGCATGAAGCAGGCAGGATGATCACAAGGACTGGAACAGAATTATTTTCTGTTCCATCACAGATGTTTCATATCACAACAAAAGGTCACGATGCCACCACAAGCTTCAGCAAAACAGCAGGAGCTCATCAAATGGAACAAACAGGTCGAGGAGCCACAAAACAGCATTTCACACCTCTTCCAGGAGTGTTCTAACTGCTGCAGTTATGGCAGTTGACAAAATTTCATTTATCTACCTCATGGTTATCTCAGAGACAGGAATTGCCACAATTCACAATACACTCGTGAACCTCACCTGCAATAGTGCCTGAGGTTCCAGCCACCCTTGTTCACAAAAGAAACCAGATTTGTGCAAAGAAACAGAATAGAAAGGAGATTTAATCTCTCATTTACCCTAAGAACAGGAAAGTGAAAAGGGCAGTTTGAATCTGCTCTGATAACGCAGGCATTAAAGTAAATCTCATGGACAAGCAAACAGAAAGGGAAATAAGAAATAACATGTTTAATTAATAGATTTTCTTGGGGCATTTCTGGCCCTAGAACAAACCTTCAGGATTACACCAGCACCTGAAGACAACTTCTACTTCTTAGAACAACAATATTCTAGTAAGTATCTCTGATTGAAGCAGTAGGGGCAAAATACTTGCAACATGACAGTTAATACAATGGCAAAGGTCAAAAGCGATTGTGTTGATGGAGCAAAGTACAGTGATGAGCAACCCAGGAGATTTTGTGAATTTTATAAGATATAGAACATTACAACAACAACCCCACACCAAAACCCACACCCAAAGCAATCAAGCTCAGGATGAAAAGATTTTTTTTCTCCCCCCATTAATATCTGGGCTGTTTATTCTTAAGGTTCTTTAACACCTCACTGTCTAACAGCAACACAGTCTTTCCAGCAAAGAAAGTGTTATCCGTGGCATTGCACTCACCATTGCTCTGCTGAAGCTTTGCTCATTCTCTTGAGGCTCTTATTTAAATGCTAAAAATTCTAAGGGACCTTCTCTTTGACATTCCAAGGTGCACCAGCACCCTGTCTCATGGCTTGACAGCACCTTGCATGAGCTATTACCTCAAAGTCATTTTCAATTTTCTCCCACTTGAGCTCAGTCCCATTAATTTGTAGTCATGAATTCATTTTGAAGCCAAATGTGTATTGCACTCCAGTTGTAGACATGCAATTTCTTCATTTGCTTTCTTTGGGGCCCCTTAAACAGCAGATCTAAATCAGTTCTGAATTTTACCTGCTGCTCAGAAGTGACCTCAATTTTTGTTTTTGTGCCATCAGCAAATTCAATTAGTTTATTTCCCACATCTTGGCCATTGATGTTGGCTGGAAACAGACAAGGCCAGAGCGCTGAGCTCCATGGAACTCTCACTGTCAGCCAAATGTGACTCCTCCATTTTCTCTTGGAAAACTGGGGTTTACCTGTTTGTTTTTTTTTCAACTATCTCCAAAGCCTGAATTTTGCACTGAAATGACAACCAAAGCTGTCTCTTTTTTGAGCTGCTTAGTACATGTTCCCATCATCACTGGCACATCAGACATTTTCTTCTGTTCCCTTTTGACACCATTTTTCCACTCCCCACACCCCCAGTCAACTGAGTTCCTGCAGGTACAAAGTTCAAGAGCAGCCTTATGATTTCCACTTCTATTTAGTGCATTATTACCTTCCATTCAAAATCCTAGCTAAAGGAGCACTAAACTGTAAATTTATTTGGGCTTCACTCCAAATACATCCTTTGCTAAAGCATTAGTTCCTTAATATTCCTTAATAACTTTTAAGTTGGTCAATTCAGAGACAAGTCCTTTTAAAATTAAAGTTTCAAAGAAAAAGAGAGGTGTTACACAAACAACAGGAAAGGCGGTGAAGGGTCCCAAATTTCTAGCTTGAGATAGATCTCAAAAAAAAAAAAATTTAGGCACTAAAATGTTTCTTTTATGAAAAAAATAGCAGTTTGTGGAGCAAATCTAGATAAAGTTAGATATTTTATTGATTTTTTGAGTTTATTGATTACCAATGAATTGATGAGTCATAGGCTCCAACACTGCTACATCACTCTCCATTATAAAAAAAACAACAAAAACAAAAACAAACAAAAAAGCCCCACCACATTGTAAATTGGGGCTTTTTCTACCATCTGTTTATCAACACAAGAAGAAAAAAACATTAATAGATCCTATGCAAAACATGACCATTCAGCCTTTCCAGTAAATTGACCTTGCAGACAGAGTACCTGTAATAGTGTTTCCCAGAGATTTTCCTAACTTTTAAACAAGTTTAATGGCTAAGGATAACCTTGGAAGTCTCATTTCTGGTTTATTAACTTTAAATTAAAATATAGAGGCATAGAAAACTACATTGATGCAGTCATGGAAAAGACATATTTGAAGCTATCATACAAAAATCACATCAGGGGCATCTCTGTTCCCATCAAAAAGTGAAACAAAGGAAAACAAACTGACAAAGATGAAAAAAATAATCAATAAAACCCCATAGCTAACACTCAGCTACAATGAATCCCATTTTCATCACTTTCTGTGTGTCTCTAAATGACCATGTCAGTTGAAGAAGAAGAGAAGGTGGAAATAAACCTGAAACACACCAAGTTTGAGGACAAAGAGATTGATTTTGATTTAAACACCCTGCAGAATTAATGACTTTCTAAAACTGGTATTGCCATGAGCCAGGTGTTTATTTTGCACCCTTTAAAAAAAGGAAAGAAAATGTGGTAATAAGTACTTTGGACAAGTCTTTTAATGCTTTTACCATAATCACCAGGGTTCTATCTCAAGCTGATTATTCCAAGGACAATTTTCTGAAACACACTGTTAATTAGAGAGGGCTGCAACTTCAGAAGAATCTAGAAATTCTTCCAGTTCCTTCAGTGTGTAGTGCACTAAGCTGGCAGATTTGTGAACCTCAGGCAGGCATTTTGCTGAGTTCAGCTAAACAAAGCAGCAAAACAGGACCCCTGCATGCTCAGAGCCTGGTCACTGCTCAGAGAACTTCATTTATTCGTAATTCTAGAGCCAAAGCTGATAATTCCCCAGTGAAAACAGCTCCTTCCTAGCAGTGCGTGTTGTCAATACTGATGTTAAAGCTGTGGTCTATGGATTGTTCCCCTCGTTTCCACGAGGTTTTCCATATGCTTTCCTTAGCAGCTAGCTCATTTGGCAGCACCCTGTTTGTTGGCAGCCTGCAGTAATGTGTGGGGAAAAGGGAAGGATTGGGACAAAGCACAAAAATACTCCCAAGCAGAATGCATGGAGAAGGGAAGAGTAACTGAGCAAAGAGATGAGAATGTAGGGAAATAGGAAACAGTGGAAAACGAACATTTAAATCCTGTTAACCATGACTGAAATTCCCATACTCAGAAGGACCACAGCCAAAAGCAAGCAGCAGCTTGGCTCAGGAACTAAAAGACCCCTGCAGGCTTGGGCACTGCCCTTCCTCTTGCATTAGACAATGCAAGACTCTTTTTAAGTGCAGGTGGCACCATGACACAGTCAGGGACACCAGAGGGGATGTGCATTCCTGGCAAACTGAACAGACAACCCAAGTGCAGCTGTGGAATTAAAAGAGAAGTCTTGGGCATCTTATATTTACATTTTTTCTTCTGCTTATTCATTATACCTACATTCTTAAAGCTTCTTTCACAATTGTCATGGGTTAACACAGTTGGTTTTTAGTTAAAAGAGAAACAGTTCTCTGTAACCCTTTAAGGACCTGTTTGTAACTTTTAAGTCTGGGCCTGCTTTGCTTCACTCCTGATCCTGTCTCACAGCAGAAGAGAGACTCAAACCACTACACTAAATTTGGCAAATGGAATTTGGAGAACGTGAAAACATTACAACGATGTTTTCAGCTCCTTAATTAATTTACAGATGAAAAAAAATGCAATATTGTGTGTTTTGATGCCACCCACACTTCAGTATAGAAGGTCAATGGAACCCAGGCTTTCCCTGTCCATAAATGAGATATTTCTGCATATTATGGGTAGCTCAAAGAGCATATTCATTCTTATCACTGGAGAGGCCAGCACATGTACACAAAGGAGTATCCCTATGAAAACCTGAAAGAGAACCATTCTTTCTGCAGCCCTGCATAGGCTTTGTGGTTTAAGTCAAGCCTAAAACAAACTTACAGCCTTTAACTGAATGGGGCCATAATTTTAGCTTACATCATCAGTGCCAGACTGCACCCAAAAAATTAGAGTAAAAAGTTAAAAATAGCATGAAAAAAATCTCACAGCAAACTCAGCTTTTCAAAATTCCACAGTGGGAGTTTGGAGACATTTTTCTTAATAAATTTGTTCATTCTAAAATGCAGTTTAAAGTTAAGAAAATATGCCAGTGCAAGGCCAGGAGTTGGACTTTGATGATCCTTGTAGGTTCCTTCCAACTCGGGACATTCTATGACTTCAAGAAATTGAATTGAAAGAAAGATCTCCTCCCATGAGAGCAAAATGGGGAAAAAATTGGATTTCTTTGCAGATACCTGCTGTTCCCATTCTGTGCAAGTTTTCCTATTACTAGAAGCTCAATAGTCTAGTTTATCTTTCAAAATCTAGCATCGTCTGTTTTGGGGATGTTCACAGTATAAAACCCTAAACAGAGCCAACAAAAAGCACTGAGCAACTTGGAGTCCCATCACTGTGAAAATGCAGAGATCAAAATGAAAGTGACTGCTGCAAGGAAAAAAACCTGTTCAGCTCATGTGACTAAAATCACATTAGGATCCAAGGGGGTTATTGATTTATTAACAACATTTAATTAACTGAGAAGCAGAGAATTATATATTGAGAATCAATCTGGAGATGGCACTCTCTGTTTCAGTGAAGGCTTGGTGTTGTTCAAAAGTGAAGGACTCCCAGGTGTCACTGACAAGAGAAGCACTCAGCCAGGCTCACAAGTTCCCTTTCATCCCACCCTTGGCAACTCATGCTCTTCCAGAGCCATTTTCCATATCCCCTACCTCAACAAGGCTGGAAATTGCCCCTACTTAAAAAGCAGGGATTATGCCAATCATTCCCAGCAGCAGAACACTCAGAAACCCCTCTGGCTCTGACCTGCCACCAAAGAGATCACATACCAAACACCTGTGGCTCAAAGGCAAGCTCTGTAAGGTAGGCTTAGCATCCCAAACATTTCCCAGCCTGCCTGGCAACACATTCTAAGCAGTGTCTCCTCTGAATGACCTGGACAGAAGATGCTCTGCCAAGTGAATTTTTATGGTTTTACAGGGATGCAGTTAGCTCATTTCACTTGGGAAGGCTTTACAGACCAAAAATCTTTACCCTCTGTCTGCAAACACAAGACAAAGCAAGGGGCCAGGAGTCAAAAATCCAGAAAAGCTGTTTTCAAGCTCATACATGCAATGCAGAAGTACTGACCTTGAAGCTAACAGCTGATAGAATTTGACGTGGGTAGATTTCGAATAACATCAGCGATTATGCAAAAAAAAAATAAAATCTCATCTCAAACAAAAAAAAAATCAAGTGTTTGAACCAGGGCTGTTATCTGAGTGACTATTCCCTCTGCCAAGAGGTACAAGGAAAGGATGTTCTGCTCCTGGCACTCCTCCAGTGCGAGCAGGCTGCGTATCCTTCCACCACACAGCCCTGCAGGGATCAAACCAAACGGTGTCAGTGTGTCGTGTCTTTCTCCAGCTCAGTTTCCACCCTTACAAAACAAATTACTGCTACAAGATGACAAACATGTGAGGTATTGAAGTATTGAAGTTAGCAGATACTCAGTGTGTATGTGTGTAAAATAAAAAATACAATGTTGGGAGTAAAAGAAAGGAGGGCATTGAAATAAATATGCCCATCACACTCTGAAGAGAGAGTAAAAAATAAACCCAAGAACTCAACAGTCCTCTGAAAATCTAAAAATGAGATGCCAGTGGGGTCAGGGGGGACCTGTAAAACTCAGAATAAAGTCACAGTCTGAAGTACAGTGAACACATTGCACATGCCACATAAAAGCCCTCTTTTTTAACATCAGTGTTAATTCTTAGCACTCTTGGTGACATCGTTGTTTTTATACAAGTGAGACAAGTACCTGCACATTTCCTGCCTGCACATACCAGATCTAGCACTGATTTTATAGGACTTGAGTTTATTTACTTTTATTTAGAAAAAGTTGGTATCTTTGTGCTATTGAGTTCCCCTCAGGGCCTCAAAAAGGGAAGGCATCATTTACAGAGACACAAACCTATCAAGCTAAGGGTGCAGAACAGCTTCCATCTGCACATCTCAGACAGCATCCACAGGTAGAAAAAGGAGAAAAAATAAAATAAAATATATATTTGCAAAGGTGTTAGACAAAAAATAGAGGGAGGGAGGATGGATCACAGTTTACATGGTTTCTACAGGAGCACACACCAAAGGGATGTGTGAGGTTAGGCACACCACACCACAGAAATGCACAGTAAGATTCACCAGACAGCTGAAAACACCTGCAAGGCACTGAAATGGTCTTATTCTCACATTGAAACAGATAAGCCACTATACTGAAATGGATTTTGTGAGCAAAAATTACCTATAACTGCAATGCTGCAAGTCCTGCCACCTCAAAGCAAGCACAGATTTACAGCACCTCTTGACCCACTCCACCTCTCCTTTTTTGTAACTTGTGGGAGGATAATTCAGCAAAATTAAACTGATCTCTCTCACCCTTCCCTTCCAAGGCTGACTCCCTGAAATCATTTAATGACACACATTATGTGAGGCACAACTGACTAACCCAGTCCTCTTCCTATAAGTGTTTAAAGAGGCAGCCTGTAATCTTGGCAATATTAAATATTTTACTTAATATATGTAGGAGCACTTAAAAACCTCAGGCCTGAATGAGGTCAGCATTAAACAAGGACAGTAAAATATGCTGCTCCCTGTTGAGCACAACAGCTGTTGTTAAACACTCCAGAAAACATTGATATGGGGGCATTTCTCCCAAACACTCTCTCTAGATAAATTCAGATTGAGAGGCAACAAAAAATTCTGTTAAAAGTGCTTATAAAGGTTAAATATGTTTTGATTGCACTAAATATGTGCACCAAATGAACTGGTTTTGGCATTCCCTCTCTCTTCTGGATGTGTCATTTATTTTATTATAGAATTTAACCAAAAACATATTCTATTATCAGCAATCCAAATCAGAGTTTGTATCTAAATTCAAAGGTCCCATGCTCCCAAGAATGAATACACTGGTCAGCCTTTAAGCCACATACATTTGAGCAAGGGATTACTTTCATGGAAAATGACACACAGCTGTCTATAACACAAAGATTTCTTCCTTATTTTATTTTGAATATTGAATATGCTTCTGCACAGAGCATTTTTTTTCCTGTTTGAAGAGTTAAGAGTCATTAGCAACCTTTAATGGCACAAGATCTAGATTTCCAAGCAGTAGTAGAAGCTCTTTATTGACTTCTAATTAAACTTAAATTAATTAATAACATTGTAATACTGAGTCACTAGCACTGCTCTCCTATATCTTGACCAGTTAAGCAGAGGAAGGCCAGGTTTCAAAGAAAACACACTTAACTTTTGAAGCATTTCCCAGTTTGAAAAAGTTTTATTTACAATTTGAATCCTGATCTGAAGCACCCATTATTCAGCCAGAGTTCCTCCCCTCATCTCTGCTATAGAAAGTGGAACGAGGATTACATGAGATTAACATATTTCTCTTCTGTACTTGATTAATATAATTTTAAATAAGCCTTGTTAGCAATTAAAAAGAAAAAACACAAATCTTTGGGGAGGAAGGTCCTGGGAGGTGAAAGCCTATCAAACTTGTGCCATCTACTGTTGGACTGCTGCCCTTTGCAACATTTCATGACTTGCACTCCACAGAGACTGCATTAAGTTCAAATAAGCAAGTTCCATTCCTCAGGTGTCAAAGGCACACAGAGAGGGGCAGGAGGTGAAAGAAGCACTGTGGGAAAGGTCACAAAATGACACAGTACATTTGCAGGGACCACAGAGCAAGGAAGATTTCATCCAACCTTTCAAGCAGACACCTCCTACAAAAGTTTATTCTGTTTCAGCATCATCATAATTGCTTGTTGCAGTTGTGAACTGTCCAAACATTGCCAGAAAAAAGCAATTTAAACAATAAATCTTTATCTCTTATTTGACATCCATCAATTAATTTCTGATGTCCTCCTTTTAATCAAGGCTGACTGCATAGATTTGCTTCTATTTTCTGTTCGCAAAAAGTGATTTATGGGATAATCCAGATTGGGTACCTCTAGTTCAATGTCCCACTGAGGCCAAGGGCAGCCACATGGTCAGATCAGGTTGTTCAGAGCTTTAATAACTTTGATCTTGAAATAATTCAGTGCTGGAGACTAGCTTTAATAACTTTGATCTTGAAATAATTCAGTGCTGGAGACTGCATAACTGGTCTGGGCACCTGCTCTTTGCCCTCATGGGGAAAATTTTTCTCCTTATGTCTTGTCTGAACCCCTTGTTTCAAGCTGAACCCATTGCTCATCATCTCTGCACCATGCACTACTGTGAATTGTGGTTCTGTCTTCCCGAAAATCTCCATACCAGCAGGAGAAGGCTGTCACTGAACATAGCCCAAGTTCATCCCTCCCCTATGCTTAACAGACCCAGCAGGAGAATTCCTCCCAGCCCCTTTAGTGCCTGCCTGCTGAGCCCACTCCAGGAGCTGAGTTATACCAAGTTACACTGCTGCAGAAAGCTGACAATAAACTATTTCAGGTCCAGAGACACTCTTGAGTTTAGAGAGATTGGAAGGACTTCGGAGATTTAACAGAAAAAAAAGAAATAAAATCAAATTCCAAGGAAAATTTCAACCCCCTGCTTGTTCTGTGTGAGGGGTTTAATATGTTTAATGGCCAGATCTCAGAGGTGACATATGGTAATGTATTTCTCATTGTCAGTCCTGTAGCTGCCTTGTGTGAGGGGAATGGAGAGCAGGAGGATCCCCAGGAAGGGAGAGGGCAGCACAGTTAGTGACAGACACTGTGGCCAAGGGACAAAGCTGCTGCTGATTCCTGGCAGGATTACAGAGCAGTATTACTGTGCTCACTGACCCACCCCAGTGCACTCTGAATATTACACTCCACATTTCTTCTACTATCTGAAATAAGGCTCTCAACCATTACTGTTAGAAAGACCAGCAACTTCTCAGCAAATCCAGAAATAAATCTGAAAAGCTGTTCTGGTCTCAGCAGCACACACAGCAGGAAGCAGGGAATAAATAACCTTTTTTTTCCCCTCTCCCAACAATTTTGTCAGAAGAATCCTGAAGCTGAGTGTCTGAAACAGAAGTTGAACCACCTGCCCTAAACATGTGGACAAGGGGAGACAGGGAAGGAAGCTCCTCCTCTCAGGTCCCAAGAGTCAAAATGAGCAAATTATTTTTACTTGGGCCAGTCAAACATTAGTCTCATACTAAAACCTTGAGTAATGCTGAATTTCTGGCAATGAATAAAAGCCATTTTACAAGAAGACTCTTTGGGTGCAACTGGGTATAACTACAATTAAAAGTTGTCCTAAATCCTTAAAAAAAGAGGTTGTTGGTTCAATACAAGTGCATTGTTTAATCACAAAGCTCAGAGTTTGGTATGAAGAGTGCTGGAAAAGGTGAAATAGAGGGGAAATGAGTATAAGGATGTTCTTTCTTAGCTCTCATGAAGTAAATCTGAATAACTTTTCTGAGCTTTCCTTGACTTTTAATGGTGGGTGGGGCAGCACCCTCAGCACTACTCAGCTGTAGTTTAGGCACACCGTATGGTAGGACATTTTACTTTGTGCTTCATAAATTTGAAGCCATGCAGAGAAGAGAATTAGCATATTTGTAATGTTTCACCTGACATTAAAAAACAAACACCTCAAAGGTAGCAGAAAAAAAAAAAGACAAAACCATAAAAAACAAGAGCGAGACAAATATGCAGTATTTTGGTAAATCTTAAACGTTATTTTTATTGGCATTTTAAAAACAAACTAACTAACTAACAAAACCCAAACCAAACCAAGTAAAGGAAATAAAGATTCCTAGATAGAAGAACTGGAAACAAAAGCTTTTCTTTGCAAGTCTTGTACGCTTCAGATTAACAAAAGAGTTAATTCAAGTCAGCGTGAGCCAGGGTTGGATTTGTCTCTGTCCTTTAAAATCCAAGTAACGAGTCATACTGACAGGCTGCATTTCTAGGAATTTTATTGAAGTTAAAAGCAACGTGCCAAAGGAAAATGGGCAGAAAAGTGGAGTCAACCACACCTTTTAACATCCATTTTCAACTAAAAATAGAGAAAGGGAGAGAAAAGTTCCTTTGCCTTCACAGAACAGCATCCCTGAACAAAACAGACATGAAGTAGGCACTTGTCTGCCTGCCTGCTGTCACTGGGGAGGTTGATTTGCTGCAGATGACACCTTCTCTGGCTGCAGAGAACTGGGGCTTCACTCACTGCCTGACACCCACGAAACACACTCTGATCCTGGAGGGGTTTTGAAAGGCTGTCTTGCTTTCCGTGCCTGTGAGCAAAGCCAGGGTAGCAGAACAACTCACTGGAGGGTTCTGCGCACTTCTGAGGCATCATGCTTTAAAATCCCACCAGAACACAAGAAACCGTGAAGATATAGACATTTACCTCCTTTAGGTTGAAAACTCTAAGTTTCAGGCCAGAAGCCAGGAATCACAGTCCCTCTGAGGGTGGCAGCTGCTGGATTTGTGACTGCCTCACATCACCACAATAGTCACTAACAGTTGTCAATAAATTTGGTCTGGAAGAGTTATTTAAAGCATTTCCTTCCTTAAGAGGAATAAAATAGAAATTCTCGGGTTTAATCTGGTTGTTTCTCACTCGAGATTCTAAGGCTGGCTGGTGGTTTGTGTGGGCTCGAGGGAGTGATTTTCCCTCTTGACCTCTGAAGGATTTAGGGTCTGCTGTCTGGCTCTGTGTCTCTGTGTCTGTGCTGAGCTCGGTGCTCGGTGTGTGGCGCGAGAATGATGAGGAGTCTCAAGGTCTTGGTTTTCTGGTTTCTTGCGTTGTTTATTAGCTCTTATCTTACAATTCTTTGTGTTCAGCTAAGATGTTCACAGCAGCCTGGACAGAAGGTGACTCCCCTTCCCCTGTATCTAGCCAAGATGTTCTCAGCAGCCTGGACATGAGGTAACTCCCTCCCTGTGATGGGAGGTCACTACCTCTTATACAGATAACTACGTACCCATTGTTTACAATTTTATGCTAATGTCTATCACTTATACTAACAGGGTCATTTCTACTTTGATCCAATCCACTGAAACTACTTTGTGCTCATGTCACTGCAGAAGATGGATGCCAAGGGAGAAGAAGAAGAACCCAGGGCATCGCCCTAAAATCTCCATCTTGTCCCTTTGCATCTACATTCTAAAAATCCAAAACTACAAAATCTTCTGCACAGTGATAACTGCACTACTCTCTGTCACACATTTGTGACTTGCAATTCTTCTCTCTGTTAGATGTTTTTCTCATGGACCAAAATCAAAGCCTGTGTCTTCCTGGGCTCTGTGCCAGGCAAACCCCCCTGCACAGACCCCAGACCCTCTTTCTCGGGTCCCCGGCCTCTCTACCGAGGTCTGTGACTTCCCAGGGTGCCCAGAGGGATGCCCTGGAATCCAACAAGAAATCATACAGATTCACTCAGCCCCTCTCCCACTCAGTTATGAGCTACATCTAGAAAGAAATACATGTCAAGGGAAAAACCCCACAGGGCAAATTTTCTCCTCCTTTACTATCATTTACACCTCTTCATAGTAAATATATCCTGGGTGGCCAAGTAATTTGGTGTACCACTATAAATTAGATGGCATTTACTACAGGGAGGGAGAAAGGCAGAGGAGAAGGAAGCACTCAGATATAGAAGAAGCCATCCATTTTAATAATAAAGGCAATTACTCCAAATTTTCCTGGAACAACAACATACAGCACCTTCTGTTCAGGTACTCTATTGACTTATGTCCTACTTAATAGTAACTGCAAATACTTTGCTTGGTGAAGTATGCTCCAGCAGCACCTGATATTTCTGCATTCATCTTATTCACATTTTATTAAGATGATTGCCTAATCTGCCTCTTGAATTATGGCAGCACATCACAACCGACATGGAAGACCAGGCTTTGAAATGACAAGGCTCTGGGAGATTTGTTAGCTTCAATTTACTTTCCTGCACGTAAAGACAATTTAAGGATAGTTCAAGGTAGGTAGGAACTTCTGAAATGTCTAAAAATTGGTTGGAAATTCCTAGTTTTCCAGCCAGAAGGGATACATCACTTTTAACTGAGCATATGCCTACAGCAGATTCAACTTTTTGAACATTATAGAATAATATTTTGTTTCAAGAGTATCTTGTTAGTAATGGAAAAAAAAAAAAAAACAACCCAACAACAAACAAAACCAAGAAAACCCCAGAGAGCTCCACAAAATGTTATACTTGTTAAGAGTAGAGCAGGGATTTGAGGATTGTATAATCTCCACATCAATTGCCTCAGTGTTTTTCAAAGAAAAATATGAATGGTTTTCCCAACATCAGCACCCTCTGATATCAGGACTGAGTCACCCTCTGGATACAACTCACAAGGTCACTTAGATTAAAGCTCTGGCAAGAAATGCATGCAAAGCCCACTGGAAGAAACCATCCTTCAAGGGATCTCACTGGGTTTGGGATCAGACTGCAAACTTTTCACCTCAATTAAGACAGCACGTGCAGGAAGCCGACCAGCCTGATGCCCTCACCACAGAGGCTTACACTCCAACAGGCACTGGGACAGATTTGAAAATTTACTTCCACACCATGTCCTGGTGTGACAAACAACAGAGAGCAAGGAGTGTTGATCTTTGCCAGCTTGGGCCTGATTTCAGCTGATGGCCCAGAACTGACAGACTCTGCATCATTAACACATTTCATGGTGCAGAGAGATGGTTACATGTGTCAGTAAATGACTTTAATTTGATGAAGACACCTTTGTACCCCCTGCTGGTGTAGATGCTTTCAACTGTGCAGAATGAATTCTGTTATCTGCTTATGAAAGGTAAGATATAAAGCAACAGAGGATTTTAAAAAATCATGTTGGCACAGACTCTCAGCTCCCTGCGTGGTGCTTTACAGCCACAAATCCTATTAGCATTAATCAAAGGAAGAAGATGGGCTTTCTCACACCTCTGCTCTGGGAGACAGAACCTGCTCTGAATCTGAGAATTGGAACCTCAGCAAGTGGGGAGGGTGAAGGAGGGTGGGTGAAGACCTCCCCCATCCTCGTGAGGAGTGGAAGACTGGAGAGTTTGTTCCCTATCCTGGCTTTCCCAAAGCCCTGCAGCTCTCAGCAAGGTGGGAAGGGCAATGTGAAAAACAAGGTTCACTTTCTTGGCAAAATTTAAAAAATTTTATTAAAAGACAATAGGAGACAGAAATAAAACTAAAGGGTTAAAACAGCCAGGTTCTTGGCATTCAGCCAAGACCACACCTACTATTTTCAGAAATATCCTTTAGAAACTTTTTTCATTGCATTGTCCTGTTGCATATTCATAGACCACTATGCATATTCGTACTTTTCTACAAACTAACTTCCATATTCCAGGAATTGTTTTGCATGGCCACTCCTTGGGTCTGCTTTTTTTTTAGAGCATGTTTCTTGGCTGTGGTTTTAGTCAGTTCTTTTTATCACTTCCAGTTTGGGCCTTGGTCCATACTTTTCACAGATGGTAGGTGTTGGATAGTTGGCCTGTCAGCAGCAGGGTCCCCATCATACGTTCACTGGATGTTATCTAGCTAAGCAGACATAAATATATGTCTTTAAGTATACTATATCAACTGTTGCCACTATACCTAATTTTTGCTAATAGCAGAAATAAAAACTATATCCATACAGCAAACCCTTTTCAACATTTATATACATAACATTCATCTTAATACTTGAGAAAAGCCAATGATATAATGTGTATTTATAACAGGCAACAAAATCCCAGCAGTGGAGCTGAGCTGCCACAGCCCATTTCCCACTGAATCATTCCCAAACAAGGCTCTCCACTGAATAATTCCAGCAGCACTGGTGGGCTGTGCACTGCACTGCTGTATTACAGCTCTGCTCCATAAAACTTTACAATGTATAAGGAAAAAAATTAAATGCTACTGCAGGCGGGAGACTTTCTCTCCTGTGCATGCAGCAGACATAGCCCATGTTGGCTGAGGTTTGAAATGGATTTCAGATTTCTGGGGAACTGGCCAAAATCTGGTACAATGAGGCCACGTGGTTCTCCTAAACAGGCATCCAGCAAAAGTCCTGCTCGTGAGTATTTGCAGCTGATATTATGTTGTAACAGGTAGAAGAATTATAAAAGAAAAATTACAAAATTAGGCCTGCTCTATTAAATTAATAGCTAGCCTGCCATTTCTTCTAAGTGCAGCTAACAATTTTAAGTTCACATATGAAGCTGTTTTGAGAATGAGAAGATGCTTTAACACAACAATCTATTCTGAGGGTGAAAAATAAGTGCACCTGTAATAACGAGATTTGTCCCATGAGAATAAGTAAAGAAAATATGTAAGCAATCCGAGAACAGATAGATTTGATAGACTTTGGACAAGTAAAATACCTTTTACTAATCAGTAGAATAATTAACAAGAAAACTATTAACCAATTAGAAGTTACCCTCGAGGTTTGTAAAAACGTTATAAAGACAGCATGCAGCCGTATTAAAGAGCCTTCTGAAGATAATACCATGTCATTCTGTATGTGACCATCTCTACAATGACAATATTACAATCACCTGGCTGTCATGGAGCTACTGTTTATCCAGATGCTTTATATTGGAAATAGTTCCATGTGCTTACCAGCAGATGAGGCAGAAAGAAAATCCCCGCTTGCTGGCATGTATTTTGAAGAAATAAACTCAAAACAACAATCAAAAAAGAAATAATATTCCAGCCAAAGCTGCATAACTGGAAAAACTAGACGGTATATCTAATTCTAATTTCACAAAAAAAAAATCACAATATCTAAGTGCTTGCTTCATGACACATTATATCTTTTCTAAAAACTACACTTTTGTTCAAATAGTAACATTGATTTTCAGAGCCAAGCAAACAGTATTTCCCAAATACTGGTCCATTTGGGTGTGCTTTTGTGCTGTGACATAATCACGGAACATGCTCTTTATTTGCACAGCATCTTGGAAATACGTGAGGAAAATTAGAAGCAAACAGTTTTATCTGTTGACTAAAGGTATTGAGCAGTGGTGTTTGCTACCTGACATGCAAACCTCAAAATTAGCCGTGTGATTGTTCTGCCTGCTAAAATAAGTAAGTACACTGTATCAAAATACATATATTTGTTCAATTTATGCTCTTTGCTCTGGAAGATTTTTGGAAGGAACAAGCATAGTCAAATAACATTTCATCCCTACCCCTGCTGTGGTATTTATGCTTTCCTACCCCTGGGCAGCAATGCTGGGCCAGCTTTGTAAAATGAACTCCAGTATATACACATATTTCTGCTCATCACAGCAAATCCCAGACCTGATTTCCTGCTGGTATAAGTGGACTTAACCTAACATTTTTCCCTCATTTACATCAGCAGGTAATTTGGGGCTGTGGTGTGCACAAAAAATACAAATGTGCACTAAAAACTGATTTCTGGAAGTGCTCCCGCTGAGAACATTTACCAAATGTTGGGATTCCACTGGAATTTCTGAAATCAGTGAGATTTAAGCAGCTGCTTTAATCAAATGATCCTTTGGAAATAAAAAATGGATTTCAAAATTTTGCTGAACAGGATACTACTACTATTACTACTACCACTAATAGTAATAATACAGTGGCCTTACTCTAGTAAGAAGCAGTGACATTCAGCAATTAATTTTCTGTTGTTGTATCTAAATAGATGTAAAACTTGAGCTGGGCAATGAGAAATCATTCTGCTGAAAATTGAACAAGCATCTGCTCTTGTATCAATCCTGTTGCTAGGTTGTAATACCCATTTAACAGGCATTTAGCAGCTGAATTACTGCCATCAAATGCTTCCTAAGTGCCACAAAACTTACTGGGAACAGACAGATCAGCTCTCACTTCACCCAGATACACTGCTCAGCCTACCTACCACTAAATTGCCCTCTTAGAGTTACCTGCACTGAACTTTTATTGATATTTTCATTCTATACTTGATGCTCTGTTTGCTATATAATTGTAGATATTGGTCAGCTGGGACTGAGCCTTCCAGGAGGGTGAGGAAAAATTGAAAGAGGTCCAGAGAGCCACAAAAAGAAACATTCTTTAAGGAGATGAGGACAGGTTAATTGAATTTATTTTGCTTTTCAGAGAGGAAGTTGGGGGCAGAGGTGATTATGGTAACTTTTGTGTTGCTGTTACCAAATCTCACAGCAGGGTCATCTCCAGTCTAAAAGACAAAAGGACAAATGGTGTCCAAGGCTTTAGGTTCAAACCAGATAAATGTAGGTGAGAAATAAGACTCAAATCTAAAGCTGTAAGCCCAACCAATCACAGTAAATTACTGTTTAAAGCAGTTTCTCTTTCTTTGCAAATCCTCCAATCAATATCAGGTGGTTTTTTTCCGAGGATTTAAGTTCTGTTCTCTTTTGTTGTGGAGTTGTTTTGGGGGTTTGTTTTTTGGTTTTGTTTCTCTTTAAAGATCACCTCATTTAGCCACAGTTCCTGGGCTCAAAGCAGTCTGAGAGAGTTCTTTGACTTCAGTTGATAAACAAACAAAAAGTTGGTTTGGGGAAACTTAAAATTTATAAACCCACCAATCCACTGTGTGTGTATTTTGTGTGGTGACAAACTCTCAGGTGAGATCAGAGCCACACCTGGGAATTCACAGCACATTTGGAAAGAAAATCCCCTGTTTCAAACAAAATCTCCAGAGATAAATCAGGCTTCATGTTGCAGAGAGACAAATGTACAAAGGGAAGACACAACTTTGAACAAGGTGAATCCCAGCTTTCCCAAAGACAGACAAAAGTCTGTCCCAAAATATGAATCAATTCCATGTAAACACTGGTGTCATATTCACTTTTATTTTATCAGAACTAATTAGAAAACCTTAGGTTGTGTTTGTATGAATCAATGCTTTGCAAGGACAACAGAACCTTCTACATGCCTTCACTTGACTGCCTGTACTTTAAAATACAAACCTGAAAAACCAAACCAAACAAAAAGCCCCACACCTTGTAACAGAGTTCTACCATTTCTGAGCTTCAGTTTGGAAAACCCATGTCCCACATTTTAACCAAAGGAATCCATTGAAAACATAAAATATTGATTCAGCAAGTACCTTTTTTCCTATAATCCCAAACTGTCATAACAGTGTTATCTCCATCCTTCTGCAAAGACTGATTTCTGCAAAATCAGATATTTCTATGGAATATATTTTGGAATGTCCCACTGCATTGGTGTGTCAAACGACAGTGGATCAATTGTCTTTTAAGGTAAATGTCCTATGTGTTTTAACTCTTGAGTCATGAGCAGAAATTAATGATTTATTTCTCTTCTAAAGCATTTATTTTCACAGACAAGGAAATAAGATTTGTGGTGCCAAAATGCTGATCGCGTGGTATAAATATATTTATATGTTCTTGTAATTATATTTATAGTATACCTGAGGGATTCCAGCTCTGCAAATAAATCTTGTCATTTTCCACACTATGCAAATAAACAATTCCATAGTGGGAATAAATGGTGTTTATCCCACTACAGAAAGCTTTTCCTTAAAAGCAGTAAACTGGCCTGCCAGTATCAACAGCCTGTCAGACAGCAATGGGCAAGTTCCACCAAACTCTGCCAGGTTGTGGCTTCCTGGGTGCCATGGCCTTGGGGCAGGGAGAAAGAAGAGGAAATGGAGAAACAGCTTAAGAACCCTACAGCTGGTCGTGCCCATTTTCTTCCTGTGCCCTTTGCCAATCCATCCCCACTCTTGAGGGAACAAGAACAGCATCGCATCTGTGGTTAAACAGAGGAGGGGCAGGCAAAGCTGTTTGCCTCCACCTGAGTTTTGGGGCAAGCAAGTCTTGTTGATTTTCTGCCACACACTATCAATCTTAACAAATTCAGCAAGGCAACTAATTTAAGCATATGTAACTGTGAGAAGAATTAATCCCCAGTTTAATACCGTTCCCTTCCTTTGGTGGCATCACTTCAACAGCACCCAGGCATCCTGCATTATTTAATTGCATTTATCCTCACAGCAACCTTGCAGAGAGACAAACACCATTATCCCTGCTTGACAAGTGGGGATGTGAAGCACAGAGAGACTGAATGACCTGCTCAAGGTCACAAGGAAATCTGTTGCAGCATAAGCACTAAATCCCAGATTTGCTGAGTCCTTTGACAGCAAAATCCACTAGAACTACCTGCTACTGGTGCTGGCAATTCTTCCCAAAAGGACAAAGAATATTTGCCTTTTAATTGCCACAAACTTTCCCCTCGTGCTTAAAAGAAATCAGGCAAATTGCAGAAATCAAAAATACACCAGGGAAAAGAATCTGACCTGAAGTATTCCACGCAGGACTATAAATACAAACGAAAATGAAAAATCTTTTCTACTTCACAGAGGCAGTGTTTTCTTCATTCAGAATCTAAATTTCTTGATGGCAGCAGTGCAGCACAAAGAGATAAAACATGGCATGCCTTACCTGCTGGGAAAAAAAAATAAAAAGTATTTCCTCTCTTTCCTTTTTTTCTTTTCAGATATTTCATCTTCCCTCTCCTTGTTTCTCCCCTTCCATTCATGAAGGAAGATAAGTCCTGGCAGTGAAGTTACAGACACTTGTTTCCCAGTTAATTGCTAGCAAAGGCATTTTTACCATTTCCCTAAGGATGGTGCAGCTCGGACTGAAAATATTTCAAATATTTCCTGTTCAAATAGGTAAGCCCAGCTCTACAGCTGCTGGGACACGTTTTTTCTCTGAGCTAACCTCTCTTCAGAAGGATCTCTCTTCACCAGGTAGCAATGGGCTCAGCAGAGGATTCTGGGGAACCACACAATTTAAGGGAAAATAATGTGAATAGCAAAGAAGGTAATTGAAAAGGTAACCAGGTATGTGTGTCAGGGAAGGCAAACATACAGAGGTGAGGTAAGTTAATTTACTGAAAGGTCAGAACAGAATCAGTCTTTTCCTCTCCTTGTGCAAGCAGAAGGGGAACAGATACCAGGAGAAACGTGCATTGCTATGCAAATAATTTGCTTTATAACTACCATAAAGAATAGGCAGCTTGTACAAAAATGTCAAATGGAGCATGGAGAGCAAAGGGAAGGTGTGAATTAGTGAATAACTGAGGATATGGTGACTAAACGTCACTTTGCCACTGTCCCTTTAGCTATTATGGAGACATTGTTTCCTTCCCATCCTTCTATCTCCCTCCTTGTAAAATTCAGCACAATTATTAGCAATGGAATCACAACAAAATAATGATGGCATGGCTGTGGAGCACTGGATTTCTGCCAGCAAAAAAAAAGCTAAATATTATTACCTATAAAGGAATATCTCCAGGCATCTCACATTTCCCTCTATTGGCACAGAAAAAAGAAAATTCTGTTGAAAAGTAACAAAACCAGTGACTTCCCCTTCAATGCTGCATGATTAGTGTAATTGTACAAACCTCCCCTTCCAGCTCTTCACATCTCAGACCCCTCACATAAGTAGGGCCCACAAATGCTGCAATTACACATGGACTAGGATGGGTGACTTTATTCACATTTTCTGTGCACTACTAGCCCTTCTAAAACCACTTGAAACAGAGGTAATGCCAGCAATGACCATGGCTTTTTGATGCTTAAACTACCAAAAGTTTGCCATTGAGGCATGGAATCTGAGTAGGGGATTTATCATTTCTCTTAAAAGCAACAACAACAAACCACAATAAACCAACAAAACAAACAGATAAAACAACAAAACGAACCAAATAAAAAACCTGATTTGCTATACTCCTTTTGTGAATGGCTTTGAAATAGTTCACAGAATCAAGGAATCCATAAATAACAGATTTTAAAATTAAGAAACCTTAACACGCACGACCCCCCCACCCCAGTATCTAGATTTGCTTTATTAGGAGACTGAAGCAAACATACTTTCCCAAGGTCGTGCCTACAAAATTAAACTTGCAATTTTGAAGAATGATTAAATTCCCCAGGGGAAGAACGGAAATCTCCCCAGTGTATGGGAGATCCCTGTTAGCTCATTTCACACCACATTTTCATTAGCTGGCACTGGGGAATGTGCTCCCTCTCTCCATCTGCAGATTTCTGCAGCTTTGGCAGGTGAGCAATTCAGACACAGATCTGGCAAATCTCTCCCCTGGTGTGACATCTTTGGTGTCAAATCTTCTGCACTGCCTTGGCCAGCAGATTCCAGCAGGAACCCTGCAGCTTCATCACACCACAGGATATGATTTTTATCTCAAATTGTGCAGCAGCCAGGTTATGCCAAGGTGAGAATACCTCAGTTGTTATTGTATTCATCTTGGTGCTGACCTTTAAGCCTCTCCTGGTGCAGAACACACACTTTTTATGCTCACTGAGCTTTCCTTTTCAATCAAGAGGTGAAACTTTATTGTAGAGGTTGCCCCTGTACTTCAGTTTTTCTGAAAAGAAAACATAACATTTACTTTTTATATTGGAGAAACGTACTGGGAAAGGGCTGTCATGCTCTTTAAATATGAAAATCCCAAATTGCTGTTGCTGTTCTCCAATGGGGTTTCTTCCCAGATTCTGCTGGGGTAATAACTGAACTGTGCTTGCAAGAATGAAAAAAACCCACAAAAAACCCACAAGACTGGTGTTTTGTTGTTTTTTGTTGGCTGGAGGCAGACAGGGGGGACATAGCATATTTTATCCCTTCAAAGACCAGAAAGTCTTTCATCCATTTCTGTGTAATGCACCTTTCCTGGCTGTGTGACACAGAGTGCAGGAGTAGTACCACAAGAAAATCTAGGAGCATATTGGAAGTCTCAGGATGAAATGCTGTGTAAGTCTGGCACTAAAGAAACAAAAAAAGTTCTCCAAACCCCTCCTATACCACATGGGGCTGGAAACTTCTGAACGGAGAGACTGGCACATCACTCCTTCAGGAGCACTTGCTATTTCCTCATGGAAGTGCCAGGGAAGCAGCCCCCAGAACAGTGACTTTATTCCTTGTAAAGTTATCCCTTCAATTCTGCTTCTCCCTTCACTAATTCCAGGCAAAATCTGGGTCAGTTTAATCATAAATTCCATAAGTAACTGTTGCCACAACTTCTCTTCACAATGTGGATGCCCTAAAACACTCCAAAACTAAGAGAAAGGAAGGACACTTCTACCAGGTTGCTTCAACTTAAAAACTGTAGGTGAAATAATTGAAAATAGAAATTCTTGTTCCTCTTCACTGGTATCATTGGTTTGAAGTAAATGTCCATCAATGCTCCATAGATAACCTTCTCAATTCTCCAACTGCTACTGGGACAGGCAAAAAAACACACAAAACAGCAGAAAAGAAGGCAGAAAAGCAACTAAGAAAACATAAGAATCTGGCTGGCACCTTATTAATGCCTCCTTCAAGTAACCAAACACACATCTCAATAAATCTCATCTGTTCTGGAGCACCGTATTTTTCAGCCTTATTATTTCCAATATTTTGCCTGTCATTCCTGAATGGTTGCTCAGAAACAAAAGCTTGTCCTTGAGAAGCACAAGAAAGTTCCTATATTTTCAGTCTGAATTGCCTCCTAATATAAGCACTAAAACGCTGGGAATGATGCAAACTCGCCAGTAAAATACGATGATGGAGTATAGCTAGAAATACCTCAGCTTAATAGGTGTTGTGCCATTAACAGTGGATTTTATGGAAGCAAGTGAATGTAAATCTGTCAGGCAGACGAAGATTTACAGTAATATCCCCTCCAGTGGATGGTTTTCATCACATTTAGGACTGTCAGGCAACTCATGGGTTTTCCTCCATCTCTTTAGGCATGAAGGCCCCTTCATTTTATTTAGGGGCTGGGATGTTCACCTTCAGGCATTCTGCACTGCCAGAGGAGGCTCTCCAATGCCCTGTCCCTTTTTATAGATGGAACCCGCAGCTCAGGTGACTTTACACATCCTCATTTCCAAATGGGAACCTTGTCCCACGTGCTGGACATTGAACAGACAAGACCCAACTTCATGGCCAATGCATTTACAAGGTTAAAGCACTGTCTGCACTACAGTGCCTGTATATTCCCAAAAGCAGAGTGAAAAAGCTCTGCTTTTCTCCCAGAGGGAGAGAAGAGGGGTAAAGGGGCTGAAAACCTTTTTGTCAGCTCCAAAAAGCAGCCTAGAAAGGACCTATGGGATGCATCCTTAACAGTGAAGATGATACAGGGAACAGGAATAAGGGTACCTGGGACTCTACCATTTAAATTTGGGGTTATGGCAGGGGAAATTGATGTCAAAAACTAAAAAAACACTACTGAAGTATGTGATTCCTCCTGCTGAGCAGAGCCTTTCACCCAAGTGTTCATGCAAGTTCACATCAGAACTTTGGAGGATTTCTCCAGTGTGGCGAGAGATGTCTTTCTTGGGGTGAAAGAGAAGCTTCACACAAATGAAACTGCAATAACAAAGCAAGGCTTTAATTACACCTCACTATTTCTGCTCTCTTAACTGTCATCAGTGGTGTAATGAGCAAAATTATATGATGCATCATGGGCAAGCCAACTTTTCAGTACTCATATTCCAGTAGATGACCCCTGGCAATCAGTGTTAAACAGAGTCTGACTGTGCTAAAAACCGGGGTAAAGTATCTCTGCTACAACACTCCAAATGCAGCAAATCTCAAGCCTAGAAACTCCTCAAAAGCTGAGCAATTATGGGCTTAAATCCACTTCTGATCAAGAATTTCAAAAGCAGCCGGTGTCCAAAAGAAAGCCTGCTACATGCTTCCTGCAGAGAACCCCTTATCTGCTTCAATCCTAATTAATCCTTCCAGCTGTTTCATTTCCAGCTGGAAAAAAAAAAAAAAAAAAAAAAAAAAAAAAAAAAAAAAAAAAAAAACAACCAGCAGCAAAATACCTGCATCTCACAGGTTTATTCACAAAGCTGCATCTTCCTCAAGCAGCCAGCATCATGCTATTCCTACAAACTCAGTTTTGGCACCAAAACCCATAAATAATTCACTAGCAACACATTCTAAATACCGCTTACCGATTACCAGTGAAACATAGAGTACATTCAATTGCATCTTGTGGTACTGAAACTTATAACTGCAATTTCCATGTGAAAACTATCTGCAAGATAAATTCAAATACACGGAGGCAGCAGCATTTAAACTAAATTAAAACACTTTGCAGTTCTACTTTTTGCCACAAACTCTCTAATGGGCCTTCCATTTAAAGGATTTTTCCTCTATTAAAGTTTCACCATTTCAAATCCTGCTTTGACCACAGCCTGTCAGGCACCTCCTGTAACCTTCACAGCATGTCCCAATGTCCTTAAGCCAGGACTTAGGGATTGTAAGAGCAGAGGAGGTCATCACAATCTTTAATCTTACTCCCTGCACAAAATGGGTAAATGTAAAGACAGCAGATGACAGCAGCTCTGCCTCATCCCTAGAATTGGTTAGCTCCAGTAGTTAATTACATTTACAATTAAAAGTCTGTTCTTTATTTTGATTTTTATAACTGTCTTAATTGCACTGCCTGAATCCTATAATGCCTTTGTCATCCAACAGGCCTGCAGAGACAGGCAGCTCCTTTTTATAGCCTCAGCAACTTTGCTTCCTCTTCCTCCCTTGAAAATAGTTTTATGACAATGTTTACAATGAGAATTCTTTGAAGTATCATCATATCTGTAGATGCAATTTCTCAGGAAGCTTTAGGTCCCTTTCCACTATTTTGACTCATGTGAAGAACAATTATTTAATTAATACTTTGTCAAATACATTCACAAATTGCACACACAGAGAAATTAGATTGATTCCCTAACCACGACTCCCTCCTACCTACGTTTGCAAATGTGTTTGGACAAATTGTTTGCAAATCGTGTTGCAACCTGGAAGGAATTATTAAATCAAAATCTCCCTGTTTTGTCATGTTTCAGGCCTACAATGCCAAATGCAACATCAGATGTCCTCGAAAATAACTATATAGAATTTATTTGAGATTTCCTTGAGTAGTGAAATTATTCTCCAAAGGAAAAATTTTTTGACACACACCTATATGAAAGATATAACTGGAGCCACACATCCAAATTAATGAAAAAAATACATGGCTACATAAAACCACTCACTCAAATGTGGATATTCCATAAATATTGTTACATTTTATGTCCATTCTTCAGCATTTTTCCTGGGATGCTGCTTTAAGCCTCCTGTGAGGGAATATTTTTGCAATTTGGGCCATTTTATTGCTAGGAGATGGACACAAAAATATGAAAACTCTCCAGTAACTTTGTGCTTTCCTCAACAGCACTACTGAAACAAACAGATCCACCCATAATTAAGATAAAGTCACCATGGGGTGAACTGGAAGTCAGCATTTTCTGAACTGCGTGTATATTTTCCCCACATTTCTGAAAATTAAAATATAAATTCATTTGAAATGAACTGTGTGCACTACATGTTCTGCTCATGGTTCAGCCTCACATACCTGCAATATTTTATATGGCCCTGCCTGGGTTCCCCTACAATCTGTAAAGTGGAATCCCCTCAATCCCATATATTTATTTGCAGAATCTATTCCTGTATGTATTGTAGCCAAGTAACAATTTCCTCCACTGCCATGTGCTGAAACTGCTTTCTTTTTTGGTCTGAAAAACTTAAGACTTTAGGGAAGAAAAGCAGGGGCAAGGAAACCATAAGAAATTAAAAACCAGGAAAACAATCCTTTCTACACCTCTGCTCACAACAATAAAGGTTGTCGCTCTCTGAACTTCACCAAAAAACTTCCTTAAGGAATTTTATTCCATGATTCCATCCCCCGGAGCATAAATTACAGAATAAATAAAGGGCAGCTGCTAGAATTTACTGTCATTTGTTGTGCTGTGTCCCTGTTAAGCTCCAGTAGCTCATAGCTGTGCCCAGGGCCCCTCAGGAGCTGCAATTTCACAGCTTAATTCCCAGCACTGCCTTGAGGGGCTGCTGCCCCTGATGAGTTTCTGGAGCTTCACACACCCTGGGAAAGGCTCTCTGTGCCGTAGTTCCCCAACAGGTAATGCAGAAAACATCAGTGCAAAACATAGTTAAGACAAAGCACATGAACACAGAGAGCAGGAGGAAGCACTCGGAATGCTTTACATGTTCTGCATTTGTCTTTTTGATTTGTCTTTTTCTCTTCCTTGCTGCATTGTCATCATCTTTTTCTCCTGTGCATTTTTAATTCAGAACACTGCCAGGGTTGCTCTTACCCAGCTGAAGTGCTGGGATCACTTGGGAAGCTGGGGAACTTTGTGTTTTCCCATGAGTCACCAGTGTTAATTGCACAGCGTGACGGGATGCGCTGGGAAGAGCAAGGGAATTGAAAGAACTGGGAATAAGTCACCCAGGAAACTTCCGCTGAGGGAAAAAAAATAAACAATTTCATGCACACAAGCTTTACAATAACTACGAATTCTTTCATATTTCCTTTCAAAGCACTACAGACAATTTTCACAAGTGCCTTTTGGTCAGAGAAGGAAACTTCATACCTGGTGTAACCTCTGTAGTAAGTGCTCATCTTTTACTTTTCACATAACTGTGTGGACATTCAAGAGACATCTTAATAAAGCAGGGATTTATGAAGTCACCTTCCAGCCAGTAAAAGCTCAAGAGCATTCATCCAGGACGTTGACATTTTTATGTAGCCAGTAGTGAGATTATGGCTGTATGCTTGGCTTCAAATCTTTTACTTTAAAATAAAATAAATCTGAAAAAAAAAACCCCTCAAACCTATGGGCCAGCATAAGGAAGATGGTGGGTGGCCACTTCATTCCTACTTTGAGATTTACTCAAAATAAGTATTTAAGTATTATTTAGGGTTAAAAAAACCCAACAAAACTCAGCAACAAATCTTATAAAATAAAGACCAGTTTAAATAGTGGCTCATTGTGTTTTAGAGAGTGAAGCGATACAGAACAGCTTACTACTGTACAAGTATTTGCTGAGAGACCTTCATCTCATCATCCAGCTTGCAAATAAAGATATTTATATTTTTGGCATCAGTATTGATCTCTTAGGGAGACAACTCATACCCAGCAGCTATTTGAACTTCAAGTAACTGATCTCCACCCTTTGGATCACACAGCCAGGTTTCATCCACTTCATTGCCTGCTTTCCCAGCCCATATCTCACCAAATTGGCTACAATTGGAGATCCTCTCACTTCATTGCAAGAGGCTCTTGGGGAAGCATTTAAGCAGGAAAAACCTGCACCGGCTGTTCCTAGTTACCTTCTCATTCTCCATGTGCCTGGAGGTGGCTTCCAAGGTTGTTCCATAGACTTCCCAGTTCCTGGGAAGGGTATGAACAGTCTGTATCTCCCCAGATGTTGCTTTTTATCTTCTTTTCTGCCAGAGTTGGGATTAAATGCTTGAGACAGTATTTCTTGTACGGATTAAGATGTTTATTAATTCTTATCTATATTACAGTCTCACACATCATGAGTTCTACAGCATTTCAAGCTAACAAAATAAAAATGGCTCTGTCTCTCTCTCTACAAGACCTTTTAAGGATAAACTGTCCAATTATGAGATGACACCTAAATTACTTTTACTTTTAACTCAATAACCAACCACCCATGGCCCGCAATGAGGATTTTTCTGTCCAGTTACAAAACACCACCTAGACCCATGAAGAAGAAGGTGAAAAAGAACTTAGTCTATGCCCTAAAACCTCCATCTTGCTTTATATATATTGCTATATACTAAACCCTTAAACTCCAAGTTTCCCACCCTGTAACATCACACATTTGTATTCAAACCATACATCCACAATCCCAGTGCTGTCACTCAATTTTGGAAGCCTTTTCCACGGCCTCAGGTCAAATGCAGTGTTTGCTTGGGGGCAGTGCCTGTCAGCACAGAAAGCCTCAAATTCTCAGTGCCCAGGGTTCCAACACTCAGACCTTCTTTCTTTCCCTTCCTGACAACATGTGTGAAGTTCTCCTGGATAAAATTCCCCATCACCACAGCCTTCCTAAGGCAACCTACAGCACCTTTGCAGTGGCATTGGGCAGCTCCCTCAGCAGCCCTGGATACACCTCAGGGACTTGTCTGTGTCCCATATTCCCCCACAGGGATCACTTTGGGACAGCAGACAGTACCTCTGGAAGGAGAAGCCTCATCTTCCACCCCTGGCCCTTCTGGAAAACAGTCCAGCTGCTCAGGAAGTGAAGTGTGGCTGTCTTTACACTGCTCTTCAATTTGATAAAGCAGGACAGGCCAAGGGAGGCAATTCTGAATGGATAAAGTTCTTCACTTAGCCAGAAAAGCAATCACATTTATTTCTCCCTGAATTTGTCAAAAAGATCTAGAGGGCCTGGAGCCAGCACTGCCACTTTAAAAGCCTTGGTGTGCCTAAAGAAAAGCACAGAGAGCTTCCTGAGGAATATTCCTGAGGTCTTGTTCAAAGCCTGAATTTCTACTGCTCTGCTTCTTCAAAGCAGAAGCAAATCTCTTTCCCACTCCAAAAAAAGAGCAACAGATTTGGGATTGAAAACAGAAGGAACAGCACTGGGGCAGGGGAAAAAATGGGGAGGATGATGATTAAAATAAGAGCAATCCTCCCACTACATACAGGTAACACTCTGACAGCTTCTCCAGCTATAATGTCATATAAAAAGCATTCTGAATTAACTTCAGACCTTTTTAATTTCTGATTTCAAATTAAACCTCCTCCAAATGCCCACCCACCTTAAGAAGACAATTTAATTAATTCCCTGAAGATATATTTGAAGAGACATGAGAGCCACCCCCTCAAGGATAGGTAATAAGTGTTCTGCCCAAAATGGGAGACAAGAAGAAAATAGCACAGAGGGTATTAATGCCTATTTTGTGTCATCTGAGGTAAACAAAGCATCTAAGAACGAAACTGTCCCAGCAGCTTTAAAGGCTGCCAAATGATCACCTTTAACATCATTTCTGACTCCTTCAGTGACTCTGAAATTCACAGTTGTATCCATGGTAATATTTTTAACAATTTTTCTGCCTTCACAGGGAAGATTCCTTGCTTTAGCCCAAGACTCAGAACTAACAGAGGTTTTGGTAAAGATGGTATCAAAAGAGGCCAAAAGCAGAAATCTCCAGGCATCTGAACACCTTCAGCACATCCCTGGCATGGGAGGTGTCATTCACCAAAACTGTCGGGACATCAATCTTGAGCATGAGAAACCCCACACGTCTAATTCTGGGTATCTGCAGTTCACTGTTCTTCCATTTTTCATATCTGATCTGGATTTTGCTACTCCAGAACCATCAAAGCACCTCATTAAATATTCAAAGGATCACTAAGCCATCAGTCTACAGAAGGAGCCAAAACTGCATTTGCTTTCTTTTCTTTAATCTCCCGGACCTTAATTGCCATATTGACAAAAAAGAAACAGTTGTTTACCTTCTAAAGTCTCAGGAGTGCCTGCCAAATTAATCCTTTTAAGCAGCATTTCTCCAGCTCCAGAAACAAGTAAGCAGCATGCAAAGCAGCGAGATACTCCTCTAAGAGACAGTAAACACACACTGCTTCAAAATTGACCTTGACTGTTACAACTTGTCACAGATTTCTTCTTTCCTGTTTCATAGAGTCCAGAGGCTCCAAAAGGTGGGTTTGCTTCTCAGAGCAATCAGGAGAATTGGAAACTTATGCAAAAAGAAGTTTTATGACCTACAAGTGTGCAGGGGCCAAAACAGAGTCAAGGTGGTGGAGCAGAGTAATCTAAAGAATGAGCTCACAGAATCCTAAAGCACAAAGAAAAATTATTTTGTGCTTTTGTCACTCTGACAAATATGAAAACAACTTGCACATTGCAAGCACTGTGAATTGCACTAATGAAGCCTGTGATGCTGTGTCCTAAAATTAGCCAGTACTGTACATTTTAGAGCACCAATAATTTTCCTTCCCCAGTCTGAATTATCACCCACTCTGTAGATAAGTCCACAGGAGTTGGAAGTTTGTGCCTAAACCAACTTTTGTCTTACAACTGAAACGTTGAAACAAGTGTTGCTTCCTGTTAGATGATGCTTAAAATACAGTTTGCAAAGAAAATTAAATTTGTTGCAAAAATGAGGACAAGTGCTATCAGTACCAAACTGGAAGCGTGCTGATGGGCTTTAGTTACAATCCTCAATACACTGGAATATCCTGAATGATTTGCAGCTATTAGCCACACATTGCCCTTGTCTGCCCTGACATAAACCAGGGTTCTCCAGGGAGAGTCTTTCCCATTTTATCTGCAGCAGAAAATACACCCAAAACGCTGAATTGTAGCAGCTGGTCAATGGCAGGAAATTCAAATCCAGGAGCTGCATGTTTAGGTGCAATCCAGCCCACAGCAGGTATGATTGCAGCTTTTTTGCTATCTGACGGCTTCTCTCTGTTTTAAGGATCTCAGAGCCTTTAGATGGCCCCCTATTGCCACCTCTAAATTTCACTGACTCACAGTTGTTCACCCCTGCATTATTTTAGTCTACAAGAGTTCTCAGGAGGTTTTTTGCAAAAAGGAGGCTGCAATCAAGCCAAAAATAAAACCTAATTTGAGAGGGAATATGTGAGAAATGAGGTTTTTAAGTTGCTACCTAGGTTCTGAGCGAGATCAATGGGAATAAAAGGGTGCCACTAGTATATTTTATATCTATATAGATATATAGATATAGATATATCTATATATAGATATAGATATATCTATATATATCTCCTCTATATCTCTTCAAACAAGTATAACACAGATAGTTGCTCCAACCTTACTGTTTAGATAGAGTGGCAAGTGACAGGGCCATTTTCATTTTGCCAATTCATTACATCCCATGTTGAGATTATTTTTTAAAAAATAAGCAGGTCTGGAAAAATAATTTAGGAGAGCACTTCACTTCAGAGCTGCTTCCCAGGCATTAACTGATCATTCCAAAACGTGTCTTTTTTGCCCCACTGCCCAAGACTGATCTTTGCTTGAGGGATAATCTCCCTGCTGGCAAACTGTAGCACTGGTCCTTTTCATTTTACTTTGGATGGACCAGTGTTTACAAGAAGATTGTCTAACTCTATTAATATAAAACTATCAGCAGCAGCCAAAAGCCCATGTGCTTTAGAGATGTGTAGCAGCAAATAGATTGAATATTGGGCAGGAATGAAGAGGGAAAACTGTAAAACTCTTCAGTGAGGACAGGCACAACTTCCCTCCTGCTCTCTCTCTGTGGACTTCTGCAGCTCCAGAGTGCACACAGCCATTTGCATTCTAACCCAGCAAGCAACAGGCTAAAAATAGTGCTGAAAATTCACTATGTGGATACTGAGCAGTGCTCTAGGAAGTTTAAATTTAAGCCCATTTTTTCCCTGGCAATTATAGGCAGTGTCACAGAAAAGGAACCCAGGGCTTATCGCTCTTTGCAGAGATGTTCCTGTTTGCAAGGGAAACCATGTGCCTAAAATACATATTAATGCACCAGCATGCCTGTGCATGTTCACTTCAGGTTCTTGGGAGCCTTCCTGCCTTGATGTCTATCCCTTTGCCACAGCTGGAAATAAAATAACAAACAGAAAGTGGAACTGCATTTGCCTTTCAGGCACCATCTGTAAGGACGGTCCCAGGCACTACAAACTTTTAAATTCAATCCCTGGTACCACAGCCCCTGCTCTGCAAGGCCCACTGTGCTCACTATGCACTGAGAGGCCTGGTTGAGACATGCACTCAAAAACTGCAGACCTGAATGCAAGGTATAAATCACCAGAACCTGAGATCAGATTGGTAAAATGATGTTAATACTGAAAAATCTTCCAGCAAGCAAGATGACCACCAGTAACACCAGCCAGAACAGAGGACTGCCCTGATAGTGAGCCTTTCAGAGAGCTGTTGCTCATTCAAAACATTTATATTTTAATATCCAGGGTAAATGGTAGCTAGAGCATGCTGTGACATAGCAATTTTGGCTGGGTTACCTGACAAAACCCAGAAATATTCCCTCATTCATGTTTCCTTTTCAGTGTATACCCCTGATCACTGAAAATAAATCTGCTCTCCACAGCAGGTTTGAAGCAAGAGCATTTTCTGAGGAGACCAAATCCACATCTCAACAGATCACTGGCATCTCCCATCACACAAGGAGAGAAACAAAACCCCAAAGATACCATCAACACATCTCTTCAGTGACAGAACTGTTGTTAAGTGTGTGAATCTTGGAGAGAGTTGGTTGCTTTCATCAACAGGTTTTGTTTCTAATTACTGAGGGGGAAAAAATACAGGTTAGAAAAAAACAGTTTTTAAGGAAAAGTTCCCACTCAGATTTTCAAAAAGAAGCTGTCTGGTTGAAGGCTCTAGGGTAACCAAATTTTAATTTCCACCAAAAACATGCTCAGACCCTAGATCCCACATCCCCCCAGCTATTATTCTCTGTCCTAGAGAAAAAGAAAAGCAGAAACCCCTCGGTGCAGGAGTTCTGCCATAAAGAACACTAAAATGAAGTCTACAATACATGGGAGATGCAAACAACACATAAAATATCATTCCTTTGTTTTCTTTGTGCTCCAAAGCTACACCTCCAGGATTTTTGTGACAGGCAGACAGTTCATTCCCTTTAATCTCTACTTGGATTTGTACCTCAATATTTTCTCATAAGTCTTGCCCTACTTTTAGCAACAGCAGGGCAAAAACATACAGAGAGAGTAAACAAATTGCCTCCCATTGAGTCCCTAGAAAAGGAGTTGTGTCCAAGCTGGGATGAAGGAGCACAAGACTCAAAGAGGAATGTAAGGAGGGAGTTGAGCTCAACAGATCCCAAACCTGAAGTCAGTCTTAGTGAAGCTCTATCTGTGTGCTACAGGCTGCTTCCAGAATCAGAAATCCTGGCTATGAAAAAAACCCTAGGAATTTCCCCCTGTTAAAAATGGGCAGAGATAATATTTTTCTCCTTAAAATGCCTTTATTAATCAGCTCTTACAAGGGTGGCTCTAGGGACCTTGCAGCCCGGTTCGCCCTTGAGGAGGAGGGTCTTGGTCAGCTCTGCAGCAGGAAGTTCCTGCAGAGCTGGAGAACTCTTCCCTTGCCGGGAGTCTGCAAGGAGTTCTGATTTCCGTTTGTTTGCCTCGGGGTCTCACCTTTTTTTTGGTATTTTTAGGTTACAGCGAGTTACAAAAATCGTATTAATTAGCTCTATTAATACTCTAGGGTATACACAGCTTAGTACTGGTTTTTGTGGGTTTAAATCTTACTTAGATTTATCTTTATAGGGAGTTTTTGGTGTTAAAAAGGGTCCCAGATTGCATTGGGATTTCTAATTTACATGTTCTATGAGGTTGCCCTGGGGGTGCAGGGGATGGAGCAGCCTCATGGTGGACTGGAGTTATTTCGCAACTAGCATCAGCGAGATGGCCGCGCTACATGGGG
>VWZU01019429.1:437890-467778 GCA_013397095.1 Sterrhoptilus dennistouni | reverse complement strand
TGGTAACATATCCGTAACACTGTACAACCAGGGTGTGACTTTCAAAAAACAGTCAAGGGAATATTCTATTATTCTATTCCTTTTGAAACAAGAGGTCTAAGTTTGCTTTTACTAAAAAATTGTGGCACTAGGCTCCAAAGAAAATAGTTAGACCAAGTAGGTGAATGATTTAAAATCTGTCCCCTGCTGGACACAGGGAACAATGAAGAGCAGCAAGAATGGATCTGTTGAAAAATAAATGACCTTATAATTATATATATTTCCAGAGAAGCTCAATTGCAAATTTGAAAACATCATAAAGTCAGAAATGGGAGGGAACGTAACAGATTCAACACAGTTGGATCTAAATAAAGAATCTGACAATCTGACAACTTCACAAGCATCATGTAGAGAAGAATTCACCTAAGTAAACTTGACTATGGATGCCAAGGTACAGAAAGCCAACTAAAATTGTTTGGTCCGAAGGTAATAACAAAGTGTCACAGGGAATTTCCTGGACAACTTTCTTTTTTCCAGTATTTTCCAAACTTCGCCAGGAAAAAAACCTGAGGTTTAAGAGTTTATGTGACAGCACAGGCAAAGAAGATGAAAGTGGAAAGGGGTGAGCAAAATCTAGAAACAACATGGCAGATAACCACGCAAGAAAATTCAGCAGCACCCAGGTTTTGTGAAGCTCTGTAAAGATGCAATATCATCATATCATTCTGCTCCTTGTCTTTTTTGTTTGTCTCCTTCCACCAGTACAGCCTGTCTTTTAGACAGCCTCGTCTCTGGAACAAGCCTTGTTATTTCACTGTGTGTTTTATTCAGTTTCAGCAAAATCAGTCCCTGAATGGATGAGATTCCTCACGGTATTACTTCAATATAAATGTTAAACAACAATATTATTGTTATGCCATATAGCTGATCCACATCAAGGGATTTGGAGTTGATTCATTCATCATTGTCAGGCAGGCAGTTTAAATTCCATTCGAGCCCATATGTAACAGCCCAAGAATCCCAAGAATAATGTGATCACTTTTTAAGGATGTGAAAGGAAAAGGGGTCTTGGGAACAATTCAGAATGAAGGAAGCTCACTTAAAAGCTGCAGTCAAACTGGAGCTCTACAGCTTAATTCAAGTTATTGTCCCTTATTGGCTGCATCTCTGGGCTGGACTGCAACTCCAAAGACTTGTCTGCAGAGCCTCCCTCAAGGTGTAAGAGTGAAACACTGGGGGAAGACTGCCCTGTGCTCCCCTGGATCTTCTTCCACGTGCCAAAGTTGTGGTGCCATGGACTGGTTTCAGCTAAACAAGGTGAAAATTGTTCCCAAAGGAACACAGTGCCTGCTGCCACAGCAGTCAGTGACATTTCATAGGCAGCTGGCACTTGGAGATGTCGAGGGTTGGAATTTTGGGTTCCTCCCAGCATGGTGCTGAGACTTTCTTTGCCTTGAACTCAGTGACAGCCAGCAGAGCAATGCAGCAACAGAAGCACTACCTTGCCAGAGAGGACATCAGGAAACAACATCTAATTCAAGCACGTTTGTCTGGGAAACAAAAATACTGAGCTCTCCAGTGGGCTTCCTTTTCTCCTCATCCATCTGGCAGACCAAGGCTGAAAGGTTTCATAAAGCATTTCCTAAAGACCACAGAATTTCTTTGGTGTATGAATGCTTCTTTCTGCACTCATATTAAAGCTTCAGTGCCTTTCTTCACTCAGTACTACACTTTCTCCCCTGCAAGAACACGTAGACCTAAACTTTTCTTCCTTGATATAATTTCCAAATAACCTTTCAGGAAATCCTTCTGCTTTACCCAGTCACCATATTACATCTGAAAGGGCATCTCTGCCATCAAAATCAAACTGCATTAGGCTCCAACACAAACACCAGGCCTAGAACTGAATTAAAGTTTACAGATAATCTGAAAGCAAGAACACTGAGCTTTATCTGGCTCCAATTTCACCCAAGGCCTTACTTATTCTTACTTATGATGGCATGCAAGCAATACCATGCAAAGCTTGGGCTATATTACCCAAACAAGCTTAATTCTTTTCCTTGACAGCATACTTCAAAATAGGTATCAGAGATAAGCAATTTGGGAATTATCTTTGGTTCTTTTGGATACAAATTAGTGGAGTATCTTAGTATGGCAGTCAGGGACTAAAGGCAATTTAATTGGCTGAAATACAAAACCAAGGTCTTGACTCTCCATGTTCAGTGAAAAACCCAAGAGATTCTTGCAAGTTTGAGCATTCAGCCTGTGTTTTCTCTAAACGCCAAATGAGATTAAATTCTGAATATCATGTTGCACTAGGGGAGGTTTAGATTGGGTATTAGGGAAAATTTCTTCATGGAAAGGACTGCTAGTCACTTGAAGAGGCTGCATGTGTGACTCACCATCCCTGGAGGTTTTTAAAAGAGGAGCGACTCAAGAAAATGGTTTACTGGTGGACTTGGAAGTTTGGACTTGATCTTAAAAGCCTTTTCCAACCTAAAAAAATTCTGTGATGTATTTGACTTGCACTGTATTTCTCATTTGGAAAATTCTGTATTCCAGGTCAAAAAAAAAAGTCTGTGAAAGGCTGGTGGATTGCTTATGAAATTATTCACAAGGAAGTTCTTCACAAATACAGCTTAAGATATCACTAAGCATTAATACTGACAGGAGACTATTAAAAAAAACTTAGTATAAGTACATCTTATACTAACATGATTCCAAAATTAATTGTTTTCTCTGTACAGTGCAATGAATTTGATGTAGTAAAGCAGTCTTGCCTCTTTAAAAAACAAGTAAGATTTTTTCTCTCTCTGCAGCAACAATTTAATCTTTTTTTTCTTTTTTTCTATTTTACCTAACAGCTGTGGGGTCAAAAAGTACATTCCCCACAGAAAAAATATTTTCTTTTATTTCTAAATGCTGTACTTGCTCGCCAGTTACCTTCACTTAGGAAAGAGCAGCAGCTGAGCACTCAGCAGTCCCTGAACTCCTGCATCTTTCCCATTGCGTGCTGGGGTACCCGAGGGCAGGAAAACAACCCTCTCAAATGCCTGAGTAATGCACTCAGCTTGAAAGAGACACGGGTGTTGTCACTGGCCTCTGGAATGTTTGCCATCCATGGGGGCAGCAGGAGGAGAACAGAGGAAAGGGCAAGGAGAGGGGGAGAGAGGGGAGGCAGAACATGCTGTGCGGTTGCTGTGCCACAGGAAATGCAATTGTGCTCTGTTTGTTTACTAACAAAGATGTCAAACGCTTGCTTGATGCTTGGGAATTTTCATATTCCGTTCAGGGATTTGACTGCACTCTGTCTTATGGTTGAGGAGCTTCCTGAGGTCTTAGAGGTGCAGATTTTCTTTTTTTTTTTTTTTCCCTTTAATATTCCCCTTATGTCTAGAACCAGATGTCTAGAACTGACAAAATTATTGTTAATAAAGGCACAATCATCCTTCAAAGTAGCTCGAGAGGCTTCTCCTGAGAGCTACACACAACCTTTGCATGTTTGTGACAACAAGAGGGAATATAAGCCCACCCAAGACAGGCAGTGATGCTGGGGATTTCATCCTTCCTCTCCATTGCAAGGAGTGAACTGGAAGTGAATTAATTCAATCTTTCTGGTGAGGCACACATTTAGGGCAGGGTTTTAAAGCCACTGAGTGAGAAAGGGAGGTGGACAATGCAGGATACAGGAGCCACCAAAGTTTATGTACAATATAAATATATTATAGTTGATTACCACTGAAGCTGTAATAAACTAAATATAAGTGTCATAATAACTGCTGAGACTGATTTTTGTTAATTACTATTTGTAAAACACAATCTCCTGACTACACATCTCACAAAGAAAACACAGCACATAATGTTTTCAGGATTTAGAAGAGAAAAAGAAGGGTTTCCTGATTCCTGCAAGTTTAGCGACCCTTTGAAGGGAAACGCAAAACAAATCAGAGAAACAAAAGTTTTATTCTCACCAACCCTTTTTAAAGGCCAACTTTTTTTTTTTTTTTTTTTTTTTTCTTTTTTTTTTTTTTCCCAGAGATGCTTGATGCTTTTTGCTCCTGCTTCATACCGGTTTTGCTCTTCTATTTTTTTTTTCCTAGTGTTTAGTTTTTAAGCTTGTGCCTGAAGCACCAGCAGTGTCCCTCACTGTGATCCTGGTCACTTGTGGATCAAGACAGCAGAGGAGGGACAAGCCCTGACCAGCCTCAGCTCCTCTCCGTTCTCCGATCACAGTGACGCTCTTTTGACTGATTTGTGCCATCATGTGGCCACAGACAGCAACAAACCGATTTTAAACAATTCCAAAGGAGGTGAAAGTGGGACAGAAAGATCAGGAGTGCATCATTCAGCCCTCCCTTTCCAGCGGGAGCTCCTGGGGTGACGCTGCCCTGCCTCTCCCCCTGCACAGCTGCCAGCAAGCCCAATGAGGGGCTATAATCTCAGTGCCCCGGGTAAATGTGCTGCTGCCACAAAAATCAAAGCCTAATGCATCTCCAGAGAGTTCTGCATCTCTAGTAGGTGCCTTTATACCCTGGGCAGAGCAGAGAGGAGCTCCGTCCTGCCCGGCTGCTGGCGAGGAGGCTCTGGCTGAGGCCGCCGCCACATGAATCACGCTGATGAGCTGTCTGCAGCAAACTGCCCGGGGCCCAGCACACAGGGGTCACCTTTACACACAGCAGCACAGGAAAATTACAATTTCAAAAACACATTCAGACACTTAGACTAAAATAGCAGATCCGGTCATTTTCTCGAGCGGCGCTTAGCACAATTTCACGGCCTTGCGGCGCGGCTGAGGGGCATTTTCTGCTCCTGCGTCTGGGCTGGGCTGGGGAGAGTGATCCAGGCTGGAAGAGCTGATGATCCAAACACATGGGAGTTGGGGATGCCTTGGGAAGGGTGACCTGAAACAGAGACTGCACAGAGCTAGAGAATAAAGCAGGTATTTATTGAAAGGCCTCCAGGATACACCTTGGGCAGGACAGGGCCTGACCAGGGCTACACCCAAGGTGGACCCAAAATGGTCACAGAATGGCTGAGCAGTCATGAGATCTTACATTTTTATAAGTTTTGGTCCATTTGTATATTGGGGTTTAGTTATCTAATTACATCTTCAGGTTGTGAGGTCCCATCCTTCTTGTTCCTCCCTTCAGCCACCCTTGTTTGTGCTTTTGGGCCTGAAAGTTGTCCTTGGTCTTTAACAGGAAAAGGATTTGTTTTGTCTCCCTGCTCTGTGAAGAGCGTTCACTGACACTTAATATGAGGCTCAGAACTGCACCCCTGGGCAGCACAGAATCTGAAAACATGAAACCTGAAAATTAAAGCATCAGTGCCACTGTGTTACAAAAAACTGATGGGGCACAAGGCAGTCCCTGAGTGCTCACAGGTCAGGCTGGCCAGGCTACAAACACAAACAGACCACAAACAGTAACCACAAACACACACACACACAGACCACAAAATCAAACCTGGGATTGATTCAGGGATGCCCAACTGCAGAGCCACCTCTCCTCAGTCCATGCGTATAAATATTGGAGGCTGAAAGTAAGGCTTGTGCCAGAGAATAAAATGAAATACAAACAGGCTGTTGAGCTACACAAAATGAAGGAGCTGGGCTTATCTTAAACATTTATTCATAGAGCTTAAAGGCAGAGAAGACCCTTACAGATATTTTGAATGACCTCTTGTGTGCCACAGATCACTAAATTTTACCCAGTTACCAATGAAAAAAAGCCCAGTAACTTCTATACAGCTAAAGGGTGCCATCCATGGAGGGATTCAGTCTTGATTTAAAAAAAAAAAAAACCCAGAAACTCAGGGGCCAAACATTTCTCTTGGGAGCTTGTACTCTGCCAGTTAAAACTATGCCTCATTTTAACTTGTCTGGCATCAACTTCCAATGACTGACTTGTGTCTTTCCAGGTTCATTTGAAAAGTCCATTACTACCCATGAATTTCTCTTGTCAAATTGCATCCACATTTTGCAATCAAGTCATCCCATTGCCATCTTTTTGAGACATACACATACTGAACTGCTTTTGCATTTCTCATTGCTAAAAGTCCTCTCCAGTCTCTGGATGATTTTGGAGCTTATTTTCTACACTGGCTGTAGTTTACAACACTGGATCACAAAACAGTTTTTCAAGAACTGAGAAAAAGATAGATCTTTGCCAATGCACTAAACAGATAAAAATCCCTTTTTTATCACCTCCTACTCCTTAAAGCCTTACCAACAGCCCACATCTCACTATGCCTCTGAAACAACCTTGCATTGAAGGCTTGAGATTGTCTGATGCCAAAACATTCATCCTTTTTGATTTGGGAGGATACCTTTCCCTGTTTCAAAGCTAGCACTTCTGTTCAGTGTTTCTCAGTCCGTGGTGCTGATTTGAAATCCAGATTGTTTGAATGTGACTTTTATGTGAGTGGAGCCCAAGTCCTTGGTGATTGTGATCTGCAAGACTGTCATTTGCCCTCTGCATTTAACATTTTGATGCCCTTTGTGTCACAAGTTTTATGAACCTTAAGAGTACTTTTACACATCCCAGGTGTTGAATGCCGTGGACCTTGCTGAGATGCACCAAAAAAGCCTCAAATAAATTAAAGACATATTGACAAATCCAAAGGCTGTTCCATCTTCAGGCAACAATGATATTACATCAAATTCCATATCACTCCAAAAGCCTGTTACATCTTTGTGGGTATCAATGCATTCCTTAATCAAAAAGCCAAAAATCTGACTGTCACTGTCCCAAAAACTCCCCTCTACTTGCATTCACTTATATCTAAAGCTATCAGTTCTGTATAAATCAACTCTGTGTCACTAGCCCAGTACTGGGCCTGAGAGAGACATCATGCTAACATGGATTTCACTGTCCATATCACCAAAGTCAATTTGAAATAGGAGTTCTGTGATTTCCTCAGTAACCCAGAACCAATGGATACCAGAAAAATACAGTTTCATGTCACTGTTTTCATCCTTGACAACAGGCACCTTAAATCAGCCAGCCTGGGAGTTCACCTCTCGGAGACAGTATTCAACACAATAATTAGTAATTCATATGTATTTGCCACCGAACAGGCTAAAGGTTATTATTTCTTAACCTGCCTTCCTGAAGTAGAAAAATGCATCTTCTGGGTCCTGAGTGCAACACATATGAGATGGAAAAATAATTAAGTTCTGCAATTTCAGAAATTCTAACAAAATTTCACTGCTGGCTGCAGGTCACAGTGTATGTCTGTATCTCTAGTCAGTATATGGATTCTAAAGATTTAGACTCTGAAGATTTTTCCACCTGAGAGGATCTTGAGTTGGATGACCACTGGAAGACAAGGACCTCATCAATGTAGCAGAGAATTCCCCTCCCCTAGCACACAAACCCCTTTTCTCACATACAGAAATTAAAATATACCCAAACTACTGACCAACAGAACTCTGAGCTATACAGCATCGGCCACCAGACACAGGCTTGGTCAAAAGAAACTGTGAGTCAGAGAACAATAATTCCAGATCTGAAGATCTGGATTTTCCTGATGAAAATCCATGCAAACCCCAGCTGAGCTTAGCTGTTGAGCTGGTGCATGGCAAGGAAAACCACTTCTGCTCAGTGACAACCCAAGCTGTTTTGCAAAATATTGACTTGATCTCCAGAGTTTCTTGTAAAAGCAATTTGTAATTTGACGTTGCTGTCAGAGACAAGATGGTCCTTGGGATTAGCACTAACAAGCTGCTAAAATTTGGCAGAAAGTGCACATCTTACATTATTTTCAAGAAATGTACTTCAACTACTTCAGGATAATAACAATTAATTCTGCAGATCAAATTAAAAAAAAAAAAAAAAAAAAAGCAACAGTCATTGAGTTATCTAAAACAGAATTAAAAACCAACAGCCAAACCAATAAATAAAAATTTCATGAACCAGATCATGTTTCAAGGAGCAGCTGAAGAACAAAACACCTTTGAGTCACAAGCTCCTTAGTCAAGATGAGTAAAATTGCTTCACCTTTATCTTTGAATTATCTTATCCTTTAATTTGGCTGTCATTAACATCAAATAAATCACTCACCTGTCCCCAAATTTAAACATAATTTAAATGGATTGATAGGAAGAGGGCATCAGTGAACTGATGGCATTGTTGTTCCAGCCACCTTTACTGAAAGAAGCTCTATCACAGCATCAGAGAGACCCAGAGCCAGCCACGACATCAGCCATGAAATTAATTCTGGATTTACATGAAGAAAATAGCATCAGTTTAAGGAAAAAACTTCAAGTTTGGAAGTAGCACATAAAAATAAGAATGCACTAACCATGGAATATGCCCTGCCTAGGATTCACTATAAATAACACTTCAGCTATACAGAAAGGGCTACAAAACTCAGGGACCGTAATTCATTTATTTGAATGCTCCTGAAAAATTGCAGGTTACCACCAGATGATTATCTTGTGAAGGAATTAAAGGTAGCTTCACATGGGAGGGCTTGTTCTCTATTCTGTGAAGGAGAAAAATGTGTACCTTACATGGAGATAAAAAACCTGGCAGCTAATTTGTGCCCAGCTCTGATGGTGGAAAATGTTTACAGAACTGTAGAGGTGTAAGGGACCTTAAAAGTAGTGACTTCATCCTGCCCTCAGTGACGATGCTGTGAGCATCCAACATCCACACCAAAGATCAAAACTTGAATAGTCTAAAACCAGGAATATCTCAAAAAACTTCATGGAATGAAGCATGAATGCCAGGAGTATTCTGTTTATTGCAGCATTGAGTCTGATTTGTCATCACATATTTAACCAGGAAGTTCCCACTGCTCTTTCCTTCCACACAAAATCATAGAATCCAATCTTTCCATCAGAAAAGTCTAACACAATAAAGCCTTATCCTGCACTTCATTTAATCGACTACCTGGAAACTTGTTCCAGACTGAATAAAAAAAATTCTTTTGCATTTCTGTTAAGCCTCAGCATAGCAGGTTACAATACTATCACAGCATATCCAATTCTGAGTGTGCTATTTGTCCATGAACTATCCTATATTTCTCATCTGTCACAGGTCATTTAGCTCAGACGGGAAGATAATAATAGAAGGAAGATGCAGGAAAAAGAACACTTACAAGTTATCATGTTGACAGCGAAGGGCACAATACATGTGGGTTTGTTTTATCTTTTACCATAAAATACTTGTCTAGACTTTGTGCTCTGTGAGGTTTAGGATATCTCAGTGCACCTTTCTTATGGATAGGGAAGATGGCACCACAACCATTCCCACATCATATTCCTGTCAAGTTTATATCATACATAAATCTTAAATAAGTACATATATAAATCTACCTGACCACTGCATCTATATTAAACTTATTAATAAAAATAATGGACAACCTTCTCTGCGTTCTAATGTACTTTTAATCTTATAAAGATATACATTTCAAGTTGTTACATACAAATATTGAGGTTTCATATGATTTGTCAGGAAGCATTAAAACTTAAAGCAGAGAAGTGTGAATGAAGAGGGTCTAAGAACAGAACTCTGCAGCATTTTTGCTTTCTGTTTTCCTTTCTTGTAGCTATTTTTTAATTTCTAGATCCTGTTTCTGGGCAATCAATAAAAGGCTTTCACTTATATTTTAATGTCTCCCTCCGAAATTCATGGAGTGTAACACATTACAGTGGGCTGTTGTCTGCATTACTGTCATAACTTACTCTTGTTTTAATAAATGCCAATTATCCTCCAGTGTCTTCTATTAAGAGTTGAAAGAACTGATCAACCACCAAGGAGAAGTCCTCCTGTGCATGGGAAGGAATTCCTACAAGTGGGAAGGAACAAGCAGCTTGTGCTGGGAGCCAACCCACTGCAAAACCAGCTTGGCAGAAAATAACCTGGGAGTCCTGCTGGACGACACAGGGAACATGAGCCAGAAAGGTGCCCTTGCAGCAAAGAAGGCTGACAAGATCTTGGGCTGCAGAAAGCTGAGGGGAGAGCTGATTAGTGGAGATAAATATCTGAATTACAGAATCATTTGGGTTAGAAAATGTCTTTAAGATCTTAGAGTCCAACCCTTAACCAAACACTGCTGAATCTTCCGCTAAACCTCTCTAAACACCTCCAGAGATGTCAGCTCAACCACTTCCCTGGGCAGCCTGCTCCAGGGCTTGATGACCCTTTTGGTGAAGAAATTTTTCCTGATATCCAACCTAAACCTCCTCTGGAGCAGCTTGAGGCCGTGTCTTCTCATCCTATTACTCATTGTTTTCCACCACTCTGAAGAGAGGGGGCTAAGGACACAGAGCCAGGCTCTTCTCAGCAGTGCCCAGTGACAGAACAAGAGGAGATGGGCATGGGCTGAAACACAGGAGGTGCTGCCTCAACATCAGGAAACACTTTTTCACTGTGAGGGTGACCAAGCACTGGCACAGGTTGATCAGAGAGGTTGCAGAGGCATTCATGGGCCCTGGAGACTTACAGGAGGCATCTGTACATGGTCCTGGGCAGGAATTATACTTTCATAATCCCATAAGCCTGTAGGAAAATATCTTCCTAAACACAGGTTGTTGCAAATTGGCTTATGATCTAAAGCATGAGGGTTTATATCCTTCAAAGTCTCACATCATTTCCAACTGTTGCCCTTTCAGTCAGGAATGAGGCCAGAAAAAAGTGAATTAGCAGAGTGCCCCTCAGTCTGGTTGTTACATTCAGCTTGAACTAATACAAAGATGAATATCTTCATCAGCTTTGCGCATCTGGGGAAATGATTATTTTCTGATACAGGTCTAAGCAAAGAGAAGACAAGCCTTAATTTACAATGTTTTAAAACTGCCAGGGATCTGTTTTGTGTACTACACACACACAACTCCCATGCACATTTCTACACATATATTTTATTACTTTTTCTCACTCAAAGATCAATAATGTTTTAAGAATGTTTAAGAACTGCTTCAGTTAAGAGTGTAGCTACTTTGCCTGTTGTAAAGCCACTGAGATATCTGGTTTGGTCATCAAAATTGGCCAGCCTTAAAGGCTGCCTTGTACAGAACATTTAGAGGTAAGGGTAAAAGCCACCTTCTGTGAATCCCATAAGGTCTTACAGTAAGTCATATCTGACATCCCATTTGTCATTCTGAAGTCCTGAGAGCAGAAGACAAATAGCCCTCAAAGTTGAAGGGAATCCTTCAGACAGAACTCACTTAAAAAATAATAAGTTAATAAAGTCATCAGGCTCATGGGCTGGGGTTTTGCTCAGACCTCTTTAAATAACTTCCTAGATAATGAAGAGAATTTAATTTTCCTGATAAAATTAGACCAATTAATCAGACAGCACAGCAAAGGATATATTTCCCTTTTATAAAGGGACAACCAGCTATGTTAAGATAAAGAATTTATTAGCAAGAAGAGTTCTCCTTAGACTTCCTTGGGAAATGAAGGGCAAACCAATAGTAAAATATTTTAAAGCTCATTGAGGGCTTTTGGAGCACTGGTGAAATGTGCACCATCTATCAAGATTATTAAGATGAAACTATTAACCCTCTGACAGTTTAATAACCATTCTTTATGTTAAAATAACACAGGGCCCCTTTGGGATCAAAGTTCCAGTTCTGGAGGCACTGTCCATCATTTGTCAAGGAAACTCAACTTTTGTGTTGGGCAAAAGAGCAGCAGGACCAGCCTACCCAAACTTTTGCTCCCTAAACTACAGGACTTTACAGGTTTCTCTCTTGCTAGACACCTTTTAGGGTAAATAGAACCACTGGGTCAGCACACTTCTTGGGGGATCACGTATCACTGGACCAAAGGAACAAATCTGAAAAAAGGATGAAGGAAGCGTGGTCTCTCAGATCTCAGCACTCCTGCAGCTCATGGAGGTTTGGACCGTTTCTAGAATTGACGTGTTGGAGTTCCAGACTAACATCCAATCCAGCACAGCCATCTGCAGGGTAAGGTGCCAGCACTGCCCAAAACATTGTTACCATAGCAAGGATGAGAACCATTCCTCCAGACAGGCAGTATTTAGTCCTGACAGAATGTGAAGATTCCCTGAAATCTCTCTTGCAAGCTCATTAATGTCCTTGTAGCTATTGCACACTCATAGTGTATTCTGTAGGTTTTGCTTTATCCTTGTGAATATTAAGGTTTACAATGCAACCAAGAATTCTGCTCCCCTAAGAAGTGGCAATGCATGATTGCCCAGCAAAGGAGCCTTTTGTAGAAATGTCATTGCAGCCATGTTAAAGTTTCAGCCAGATTGATTTCCAGGCTGTTTCTGTATTAAAGCAAAGTGCTTTGCTGTCAGCTTGGTTTCCTTATCCAATTCATCCTCAGCTGCCACAGCTCAGCATTTGCAATATAACACTTTGAAGGGAAAATGTTCTGGGTTTTGGATGGGATAGAGTTAATTTTCTTCCCAGCAGTTGGTGCAGTGCTGTGTTTTGGATTTAGAATGGGAATGATGTTGATAACACACTGCTTTGATTGTTGCTGAGTGGTCCTGGCTCCTCACCCCACTGGGGACCGTGAGCAGGGAGCTGCACAGAACTTTGTTGTCAGGGTTAAACCACCACAGACAACACTCAAGATTCTCCTTGGGCTTGGATCTGAGGTTTACCTGAGCTCATAAGAAAGACAGTGTTGATTTGGAGGCCGTGCCACATAGCTTGCTTTCGCAAGAGGAAAAAAGAAATAACAGGAATACCTATAATTTTGCTCAAAAATAATATCCCAGTATTTAGATCACAGCTTTGTTTTTCTCTCATCCCTCTCACCCCTTTTCTCTTGCCTCTTTAGATTTAATTTTCTGGCTCTGTTATATCAGGGGGTATGTTGGTTGGTTTGTCCATTCAGTGTTCCATAAATGTCTGTCCTTGAGGCACTTCCTGCCCCATTTTGCAAACCAGCTGTACCTGGACAGGCCATCCTTCAGGTGGTATAAGAAAACACTCCCAGGCACTGAAGTCAGTACAGCAATGGACAAAGTAAGGATACCCCTACATTTTTTAATACAGTAGCAACCTGCAGGTGTTTCCACAGCATCAATCACCAGCAAGATCTCAGCAAAACCTGTGCTAGCAGTCAGGGGAAGAGCTGACAACAAGTAGTGGGAAGTAAAAGAAATCAAACCTGAATACTCCTGAACACCAAAAATGTGAAAGTGGGGAGGGGGAAGGACATGGGGACACACATAGGGCAGGAAGGATGAAATTAGAAAAATTGGGCCCAAATCCAGAGGCCCAAATAAACAGAGGTGATTATACTCACAGTCTGCTGGAGATCTGTAATCAACAGTTCTCAAGAGGTACCTTTTTTCTTCCTGTAATTTTTGCTGACTTGGTTTGTGTTTAAATGCAGAAATGACTCCAACTTTCATAAACATTTGTGCATACCAGCATTTCTAACGTGCAGTTTTGGCCCTGTGCCTAATTTGATGTAGTTCACATCTGTAACCTCACTACTTTCTGAAAATTCCACCCTGACCTTCATCTATTCCTTCTCCAGTGCAGCTCAGTTTTCTATCCTACCCTACACTTGGCAAACCCGCACCGTGCTCCTGACTGACAGTCCCACCAGATGTCTTTGGGTGACCTCAGTACCCTCCTGCAACTGTCAGCTCTTCCCAAGTTTCTAATTTGAAACATCTCCCCCCAAATCTCATCAGTGTTCTGTGTCAGCAGTCTAGGGAGAAAAAAAAAAAAAAAAGGAAAAATACACTCATTAGCATAACCTTTCCTTTCTACAAGGATCTGAGTGCCTGATAAGACATTGAGGATCTTCCTAATGTCATCTTCTGTCCACGTTTAGGCAAGGTCAAGCTGGGCTTTCCCACTGAACTGGGAACATTTTAGGAGAAGATGCTGATGATTCCTCCCTTCCCTTCCACGCCTAGGAATTAAGTGCAGCTCCCCACAACCTTCTCCCCAGCTTATGACACTAATTATAATCAGAGTTCCTTAGAATCCTTGCAAATGTAGGGATTTTCTTTTTGCTGTAGTGTTTGAAATCACTCTCAGAAAAACACTGCGTCTCAAACTTGATGTCACATGGGAAGCCACCTACAGCAACCAACTGGTTTATCAGTGTTTTCAAATTTAATGTGAATGTTCATTTTGTTCATCAGAGCTCTTGAGAACAACTCTCTTTTGATGTGAATCTTTAGGCTTCAGACAAAAAAAATACCAACATAAAACTTATGCCATTGCATCCCACACTGGATGATGATGCTAAAAAACCTCCCTCTCTGTGCAGTCCACTCTCCTTACCTCAGAAGTGAGGAAATCTGATACAGTCAGTGCCTCTTTCTCTCACCAGCTTTTTCTCCTCTTCCAGTCCCTGAGAATGTCTGGAGTTTTGCCCCTAGGATTAGAGTAAGGAAGGAGAGGAAGATTTCTGGTATTTAAAGTTTTGATGGGTTAGGTGTTTTTGTAATTCTTTTCTTCAGTATGGTCTCCAAGAGTTTGTACTTTTTGCTGCTCAAATAACAAACTAGCTCTTAATTATGCTGCATGAGAGCTTTGGCTGTGAGGAACATGGACACTTAAGTTTCATTTTATTCCAAGATTTTAAGAAGGTGTTTTTCAACTTCAGACCGGCATTTAAGCCCCATGAAGCTCAGTGGCTTTTAAGAACCAGTGTTCTTTGCTGAATACAAGAGGATTTTGAGGCATCTTTAATTAGTCTGATGAAATTGGAGCTGGAAAGAACAGATTATGCTAATTTACTCAGACTTTCTCTAAGTATGTACATTTTCCATGAGAGGCACACAAAAAAAAATAACATAGCCCCTCATCATTTGCTATTCTGGTGCCTTTTTAACTGTCATGATTTATAAAGTATCCTTGGAATAGAAATCTGGACATGGCTTTTAGAATTGGAAACAAATGTTTTGCAGATTACAGAACACTAGGGGATCGAGAAGCACATAGTAAAGACCCCATGGGTCAAAGGCCAAACAATTCACATTCCTTATTATTTAAATGCTGGCCATGTCTATAGCTCAACATCACCAAGTAGTAAAAAAAAAAAAAAAGAAAAAAAACCCACAACAAATCAACTTAGAAATTTACTGAATATAGTTCATTAAAACAAAGAATAAAAGAGGCAAATTGGATGGAAGAGAAGACAGAACTGAAATTAGCAGTCTAAAAAGAGCACTATCAAAATGACCCTGGTTTTATATAATAATGTTTTGCAGCAAACTCCAAAGCATTTAATTTCCTGTGAAAACTTTCAGACAGCCTGAAGGCATTGTTTTACCAGCTGTACAATATATCAGCTAAATGTCCTCTGAGTGAATAGATTCTCCTAGCAGAAGCACCTGCAGGATGTGTAACTTGTATTTCACACATTCTTTCAAGGTAGCCATGCAGCTCCACTGCCTCATTGTTTGCATTCACAATGGACAGCTGGCATCACCCAAATGAAACATTACATCTGCTTTTGCTGGCAAAAGAAATAAAAAAGCCACCAAAAAAAACCCACCCAAGAACAATAAAAACAGCAACACAAAAAGAGGAGGGGAGTGTCTTCAAAGGTTCTTCCGGATTCTGAAACGTTTAATTGGACTTTCAACTGACAACAAATCAAAATATGCAGCTTTTCATGTATAATGAGAACTAAGGAAACAAAAAATAAACCCTTGCAATATCCCAGAGTTCCAAACAGATGAGCCTGCCAAATCAGGAAGTTTGAAGAAGGAAGTATAATTATCTTAAGTGTCTGTTTCATTAACAGACCATGATGCAACAGGAAAGTTAACCATATGTTGCACTTGGCTGAGGGAGAGGAGAGAACAAAACAGAAAGCCTGACACAGTCCCCTAAGCATCTGCTGAGTTCTGCAGGGTGAAAGTCCTCCCCTTGCTTGTGTGAGGGGAAACACATCTACTGAATTTTAGATGTGGTCATGGACTTGACACAACTCAGGTCCCAGTCTCCTGTCTAAGCTCACCCAATGATGATAGTGCAGACACCATGGATCCTTGTTCTTTTAATTCCTGTTAACCTGCAAGCCTGGAATTTGTTACTAACACACGCACATTGCAAGTTCTTACTTTGGAGAACTGTATACAAACAGTGGATGTGGGAAATTCCACTGGTTCCAGGGTCATTTCCAGGGCTCACTTTACAACATGAAAACTTGCAGCAAGAGAGATCTCAGCCAGTAGTTCTGACTTACCTTGAGTGCTCCTCACTCTGACAAATGCTGCCTGAAAAATTTCAACTCCAAGCCTTCTGGACTCAGTTTGGTGTTGTTGAACAGTCCTCCAATTCCTTCTTTACATCTGTGCCAACAAAAAGAATCAAACTTCTCCCCAAGATCCTTTGGTGGAAGAAAGATTTATGACTAGAAAGAACAGGCTTAACTGATTACAGCAAGCAATGCAGCTTTCATACAGTGATGGTGTGTCCCTCCTTTTCATGGACAGGCATAATGAAACAACAAGAGATTTAAAATCATGGAATGACTTCAATGGATGTCTATGCAAGAGAAAGCATCTTTAAACAGGTAGCATGATAAAAAGCACAATTACATCCACAGTGACCAGAAGACACAGTCCAGCTACCTCTTATCCAGGTGTTTCAGTGCTTTTATTTTTCTTACCTTTTTGCTATAATACTTCAAATGCAAAAGTGTAACTATACTTTTATTCCAAGAAATATTCGTGAGCATTTCTTACTGTGCTCCCATTGCTCTGCTCATTATTATTCAATAGCTCCTCACCCAGGCACTTTTTGTGATCTCATCTTGAATCTAGAACTTGGAGCTAAACACTGTTTTCTTCCCCAGTACCGATCCCTTGAACCTCATATTTGCCCCTCGGACCTCAATCACATCAAAAACACTGGAATGGGGAGATGAGGGAAACTAGACTGAAGCTAGACTCAGTGTAGCATTCAAGAAGAAATGCTGCAGGCAAGCTTAGAAATGTGATGCTCTCAGAAAAATAAAAAAAAAACCACCTTTTTTATTTTTGAACATCTGACAAATTTACTTTTAAGCAGCATCTTTAAAATTAATGAGAAGCACATACTGGAAATATTTAACAGCCTAGTGAGAGTTATGCTATGCTTCTTCCCTCTGGATTTTCAGTGGAGCATGGAATCCAAATCCATTTTGTGCCTCGAATAAATCTTCAGTATTATTTAAAATGCTGAGATCTGTGGGAATCTTGGTGCCTTCTTCTTCTTCTTCTCCTCACTTCTGATGGCCACATTTATCAGTGGGTAAAGAGACTTGTGGCCGTATGGATCCAGCAGTTCTCAGCCAGCTAATGCAGATGTAATTTCCTGATATTGTGAAGAATTGCTAATTGTTATTATCTCTCCCTTTGGTGCTATTAAGAAAAGGTTTAAACTGCTTCAAACTTCTGGACTGGTGAATCTCTTTTAAAAGCCACTTATTTAATCCTGGAAACATCGGGGAAATGCTACCAATGATAAAGTCCTGCTGTTAAAATAAATATTGAATTCCGGCTTGCATCTGTATTTATTTTTAATGCAAACTGCTAAGGACTTGTTCAGCAGTAGGAGTCTATTTATCTGCATAATGCATGCTCTTGTTTACACATTATCATTTGTTAAGCGTTATGTCTGCATAGAAACAGACAAAAGAAAAAGCTGGACTGAAACCACATGAATCTGACAGGGGAACACTCTTGACAGAACAGACAAGGTTATGGGGTTTTAGCACACTCTTTTATGAATTGCCAAGTGATGACAACAGCCAGAATTTTATTAAAGCTTATAAAAGGCTCTGCTGCACTCTGCTCTTAATCAATGTGGTGCAAATGTTTGCATAAATAACACTAAATCCTACACAGGCTGATTCTCAGTACAAATCAGTCCTGGCAGAAGAGAGGGAGAAGAAATGGAGTTTCCCTCCATTGAGAGATGAACCTCTGCATTTTAGCAGGAATTGCTAAGCCCATGTCTAACCCTTTCTTGCCATGACAATTTTGGGATGGGATTTTCTATCACGTTTATTATTGACATGACACTTTTGAAATCCATGTCTGACTTGACTCAGTCAACATTTTGGCCACATTTAAAACACATTCCTGAATTTTCCAGGAGGCCACTTATACCTGGATGCAGCCACAGCATCATACATTTCATCTATGTGATACTAAATCACTCAACAGGCACCTTCCACTGGCTGATTGTGATGACTTCCAGTAACACGTAATTCCTCATTTCATACAAATTTTACAGGTAAAAATATTAATTAGGATTAAATATCTGCTCTTCATCTCAAAGGAAGAGATTTATTTGATACTTCTTCTGTAGCTGGAAAATAGACATTTTAATTTATAGACAATCATCACTTTTCATCGTGTATTCTGCTAAATGTATTGCTGTTATTTTATTATTGTGTTATTTATGGACACACTATAAAGCATAGCACTGAATACTCTGTTAGGCTTTGCTGAGAATCCATTTTCATGCAGAGTTTTTTCCATCACCCCAACAACCCAACCCAACTCTGAAAGGAGCAGTAGTGAAATTTTCTTTTGAATTACCTAACACTATTTCAAATTTTACATCAAGTACAGGCTTCTTTTCTTGTTATATGTAGCTTTTTGGTTTATATTGCACTAAGTCTGAAAACCAGTCTTCTGTTTACTAGGGGAAAATAGACATAGTTTTGCTCCAAGGCAGAAACACATGGCCCAGTTCTGTGGAATACAACAAATACAGCTTGAAAGAAGCATCTGAATGAATTTGTATAAATGGCCACCTCACCATGAACTGCAGTGTGACAGGGTTATGATCTCCGAATCTTGCACTTCCCTTCCTTCAAGCACTGCCAGCCTGAGATCCTTGTCCTGGCTGAAGTGACAGGACTGGAAAATAAAGTGTAATTTCTGTACCAGCTATCCCATTTCACATGCAAAAAACCCCTCTCAAATACCAAGGAAAGAAATGTGCATAGTATTTATGTCCCTCAGGTACTAGTCCAGTCAATAACTTCCAGTGGACTCTTTTGGTCTATTCAGAGAGGGCGTTTACTATTTTAAGTCTGCCAAACAGGAGATTTTTCACTTTTCTCTTGAAAATCATTAACGTTCCTTTTTCGGTCGGTTCTCAAGAAGCTTCATGAATAAGTGGATTTATTACAGTGTAGAAATCCTATGTTAACAATTACATCATATTAAGCACATAAGTGCCTATTAAACACAACTACCAGCATCCTGCAGACACGGGCACATCCATTACAGCCTTCAGCTGTGTTAACACAGAACATTAACTGCAAAGCAGAACATTTCTGTGTAAGGCAGCAGATGGGAGCTCAGCACCGTGTGTTCTCTGCTCTCAAATGGAGTTTGAAAATCCACCTCGTCTCTGGGGGAAATCCACAAACCACCTGTAGAAATGCAAAGCCTGTAGCCAACCAGTCTCTGTGCCAAGAGGGGCTGATGTAACCCCTCCCTCAGATTTCCAGGTCCCTGCAGGTGGCATGGGCCCTTCCAGCTGTCCCACAGGAATTCTGGAGCCTTGGTGGGTGCTCTCCAGGCTCCTGGGCCAACACTCACTGTTGGAACTCTGGTCACTGAGAATTTTAGACTTTCTGTACTGACAGGCACTGACCCCCAAGCAAACATTGCATTTGACCTGAGGTCGTGGAAAAGGTTTCCAAAATTGAATGATAAAACCGGGATTATGAACGTGTAGTTTAAATAGAGGTGTGTAATATCACATAGTAGAAAACTTGGTTTTAAGTCTTAAAGTTTTAAAATATAGTAATATATATATATATATATATATATATATATAAAGAAAGATAGAAGTTTTAGGGCAGAAGCCAGTCCTTCTTTTTCACCTTCCTCATGAGTCTAAGTAGTATTTTGTAATTAGATAAAAAAGTCCACATTGTGGACCACAGGGTAGTTAGTTATTAGGTTAAAAGTAAAAATAATTTAAGTGTCATTTCATAATTGAACAGTTAATCATTAAAAGGCCTTGTAAAGAGAGAGATATGGCTCCATTTTTAGTTTGTTAGCTAGAAGTGATTTAGAACTCACGGCTTGTGAGACTGTAATATAGATAAGAATTAATAAACATCTGAGTCCAAACAAGAAATACCATTTCACTCATTTAATCCCAACTCTAGCAAAACACCTTAACAACTCACTACCTCAGGAGCTGCACCCCAGACACTGCTGCTCTTCTCTCTCCTCTATTGGGTGGAGTAGGTTTGGTTATCAGGGGAAATTATGGAGATCTGCTATTTGCCACATTTCCAGACTGCCTTAGATGTTTTTTACCACTTTCATTCCCTTCATTCATAAACCAGTCTAATCCTAATGTCTTTTAATGCTGGGCTTTCCACAGAACAAAGGGTAGAGAAAGATCTCATGGATTCCATCTCACTTGATAACCACTTTCTCCCTAATATTAGGGATGGGTGAAGCTGAGGATGAAAAAACTGTCACTCTTCTGGATTCATCCCACATTCCTAGATGCTTTGCCAGTTTTATTAATTAAACAGGTTTTTTTATATGGATTAATTTGACGAGGTGTTTGCTTTACTGTTTCTTCTGCCTTCATTAGCATTTGGTAGACATTTGATGATAAAGTCTTATTATATCCATCACAGACATTGCAACATCTGACATTTCCTGGATGATCGGATGGGAATTAACTTTGGAGTACATTGTGATAGGCAGAATGTCATGATATCTAAAGTTAAGATGCTGCATAGATGGGAATCCTTTCTGGTGCAGATTTGCCCACCTCTGGTGACACCAGTGAATTTGAGCAGACCAAAATTTGGCCTTTACCTGATACCTGGCTAAGGAGGCAAAAGGCTGTCATTCTGAGCATGGAAAGCAGAGCTCAGGCCAGCCCCTCACAGCTCCCTGTGCTTCCTGTGTGCCATGGGGCACCTCCAGAGCCCTGCCTTCCATGGTGCCCTGCAGGGAGAAGCCCCAGGTCCCAAGGAAGAACCCAGCTGTGCAGAAGGGCTCTGACAGACCAGAGGTCTGAGGACGTGGCACAGCCTGGGAATCCACTCCATCCCCTTCCCTCCTTGCAGAATGCATCTGTGGACATTTCAAATATTGATGCTACCTGCAACATCCTTGAACAGCCTCCCAAGCTGGAAGGGAAACCCATCTGCTTTGTGCTCCATTCTCTGCCCAAGGAATTGCCAGTGGACTTCACACCTGCTTCTTCTCTGTAAATATTTTATTCCCAGGAAAGCCAGGTTGTTTGTTTTTCTTGACTGTAACAATGTTGCTCTAGAATGCTTTCGAGCAAAAATGCACAGTTACAAAACCTGCTTTAGATGATCACAGCAACGTAAATATGGCTGATTCAGAAAACCTATGCAAGGTGTCCTAGTGCATCACTATGCTGGATGATCCAAGTGTTTGCAGCTTCTATAATTTTCTAAGTTTGTCTCAGTTGTTTGTATATTTTATAACACACAAAAAAAAATCCCACTACAGACGAGAATAAGTCAGTGCAAACACATGGAAGCAGTTACAATAGCAGTGTACAATGGAAAAGCAAAAAAGCAATTACTGGGTTGTTTGTTTTGGCACGTGTTTGAGAAATGTCTAATGCCATCACATCTCAAAATTCCACGTAGCTAACCCCTACACTGAATGGAAGCTCCAGAAATATCCAGCATCAGTTTCAATAACTGCTCTGCTGCTGTGCAAACATATATATATACAGAAGCACACAAATTATTTAAGCAACATTACCTTAGAGTTTAATGTGTTTGCATTTCTTGCTGCAGGCACACCACAAGGCTGCTCTCATAAAATATCTCACACCTACCAATTCCTTCTCAGCAGCTGGGTAGTTCCTTGAATTCCAATTATGTAGGCAGCCTTCATGTTGAAGGTGCTACTCATTTTTGCCTTATGATTCCATATTTCTGCTTGTGACACGAGCAGCAAAAAAGTCTCCCACCATAAACTGTAGCTACTCCAGGCTGGATCAGCACAGTACTTCCCTCTTGTCCAGGTCTAAATTTGTTTTGTTTTATTATTTCATGTGTATGGTGGTGTAAGTTTAAGGTAGTTTCAGTACTAAAGTTGCTCCTACCATTGAAAATTATTATGTCAGGACTAAAAATTCATGAAACATAAGCTACAGAGTTGACTGCAATAAATGCAGAAACCAGGGACACTTTAAAATTATCTTGATGAATTATCTAAATCTGTCATTGTAGACACATGTGATATATTTTCACATATTTGTCTCATTTACTATAGATCAATCACTCTGAAGTAAAAGCATCAGGAAAGACAGAGACCCAAACATGAATGACCACCTTGAAAATTAACATGGGAAATACCTCAAAATTATCATGTTTGTACAAATTTCTCATTAAAATTTTTTCTCAATTTTTTTGTGTCAAAAATAAGTCCATGCACAAGTCAGAGTGGGCCACTATATGGCAGACACTGTATCTATAGATCATTTAGGGGATTCTTCAAGTTTCTCATTTGCCAGTGAGAAGAAAAGGAAATCTACCACATGAAATGCCAGCATAAATAAATGTCAGGTCCCTTCGTCACTCTTTTTCCTGAGCCTTAAACAGAAAACAAGCAGACCATCTCTATTCTGTATATTGGAGGGAAAGTGGAAAAGGAACATCTGAGGAAAAGTGCTCCCAAGAGACAGAAAGTGATGGGAGTAGATTTGTTCATTCAGGATGTGTCTGGGTACAGCAATAGAAGCTTGGGGAATATTTGAATACAAAGGCAGCGAAAAGTGTTGCAACTTTTGAGGGTCTGATCAGTGATACTTTTAAAGGACTTAAAATTCACTAGTTTATACACTCACAACCTTCACCAGCTAAGCTAGAGTTGTCTAGGACCCATAATTTTCCCACAGATTGTATTGATAAGTGTTTTCCAAATGCTGTGGACTTTTCTGGATTCCCCTACTTTGATCCCAAAACCAAACACCTACACATTCTTAAAGATTCACTGCTATATAGAATTAGGAAATGGATGTTAGATACAGCTCAAGGCCTTGCAGCTCAAACACAAACCTTGGCCAAATCACTTCACTCCTTTCTTCCTCAATTTGTTTGAGCAGGAAATCAGAATAAAGCCTCCCCCTTCACAACAGGTTTGCAAAGTGTTTGGAGATCCCAGGGGACAAGTCAAGCAGATAAAAGCCTAATATTTTGATTGCAAGGGGCAGGCATATTTTATCACCTGCTGGATAAGTCAGGGTGCAGAGGATAAAAAGAAAGTGCATCAAAGGGAGAGTCTCCATGTCCGTGAGCTGCAGCCCATGTAAATGCAGGCAGGCACAGTCTCCTCACGCCTCAGCTGCTTTATAAAAGGCACACAACCAAGGCACCACTCTCACTCAGCTGAATGGCTCCAACTTGTTAATTGCCCACGGACAAGATGAGGAGATAGGAAAGCTCTGAAGCATGTAAATGCCATTGTTTGAAAGTGTAAGCTGTTTGCAAGTGTAAGGCTGCCTAACCCTGCCGAGACTGCCAGATATTTGGAGCTCTCTGTCAACAGCTGAATGTCAGACAGACACCTCCAAATTTTTTTTGTTTTGTTTTGTTTGTTTTTCTTCAGTTTGCCTCGAGACAAGGAAGAACTGCCCTCCAAGAGCCAGCTAAACAACTTGGTGGTGAAAAAGTGGAGGAAAAATACCCGGTAAGAATCCACACTTCAGTTGTGGTAGAAACTAGAAAGGGCAGTGGCCAGCTTTGTGAAGCAGCTGTGAACAACAGGGCAGGGATTTAGAATAATGTTTTTAAATTTGCTAGAATTGAGCATGCAAAATCACACAGTTTTCAGAATTAACCAGGAACTGAGGGGATCTGTGATCCTGCTATCAGCAACCTGTGTCCTCAGGTAGGCTGGAGTCATTTCCGAGGCAGGAGAAACTGTCTCTCTCCCCCCAGTCCCACACAATATCTTCAGAGACAAGTTTGGGGCAACCTTTGCCCTTCCTCAACAAAAATTGTTAACTACAAAAGCTGTTGAAAGCCTTTCTTACAGAAGTTGAAGCTTGATTCTGATGACCTTGGGACAGAATTCCAGAAATCACAGAAGATTTGTTGGCCTGAGCAATTTTACCAGGATCCTTCTTTGGCCTTTCCCTAAAGCAGCATCCAACCCTCTCATATATGGAAGCAGCAATTCATCCAGAAATAGTCATTTGTTGCTGACAGCCAGAAATACTATGTAATAAGCAGAATTCTTTCCTCATCTGCACTGTTTTTTTACAACTCAAGTCACAAGCTCAGTGAAAGAGCTTCTGATTTACAACAGCTGGGAACAGAACCAGGAGAAAACATCTTTACAGTAAACCCCTCAGACCACTAAGTGCAGCTAACAGAGCCATAGAGGAGCAAAACAGGGATAAATCACACTCATGTTCTGGATCTCAGTAAAAACACATCCTGCTTTGCTCCCTGACTTCTCCCCACCAGGTGCAGATGTAGATGAATTCCACTGATAACCACTCCGATACACTGGTCCATGTGAAGGTAAAGCCAATTCTTTGAGGGGTGTGGCTTTTTTTTTTTTTCAGGTTGGTTCCTTAGGCTTCCCTATTTCTCTAAGGCAGCTGCTTTAGCAGTTCAGCCACCACTGCCAAGACAAAGTGTTGTTGAGGAGAGCCTGAGGAAGAAATAGGTGTGCTGCTTCCTGAAATGTAATCACGGGAATCAATAGTTCTGGGGAATCAATACCATCAAAACAAAACAGTGACTTGTTAATAGACAATCTTGATTCAGGATGGCAGATCAAGTGATGATTACACTTTTTAGGTTCATTCTTTGGACAAGCAGACCATTTTAACTTGTGCCACAGGTGATTCTATAAAGGCATTCACCTGCTAGAATTAACTCAAATCAGATAGAAATCCCCTCATATAAACACCTAAAGTCATAAATGCATTACAGTAAGGAAAAGGACTGGAAAGAGAAAACAATACATGTTTCTGGGTACACCAGGAGCTGTTGAAAACATAGTAATTCTTCTCTGACACCACTGCACACTAGATAGATTTGAGATTTGTCATTCAGTCAAACAGGAATCAGTCAACCCATTTTGATCAGGAACACAGTTCAGTGCTCCAACAGGCAAAAATTCAATATATAGAAAATGCAGTAAATCCACAGATGAATGAAGAGAAAGAAGCATCTCCTTCACAAGGTAAGTAAAGGGTGGCAAAACAGATAAAATCTTGTGGACAGAGTATCTGAGGCACGCTTGGATTTATGTCAGCATATCTTTGCCAGTGTTAGTCCCACCCACCAGCTGATCATCAATTTATTTTAATTGTGAGGGGCAGAGGTCACAGATTCAGCTGTCACATTCTCAGAACAGACATCTTTCCTTAAAATTCCTTAGCAGGATCATCTATCAGTGCATATGGCTTTCTTCAAGCAACATTTCCCCCTCTGCAGATGAAGCATGAGAGAAGCAACAGAATCTTTTCACTTACAGGACGCTCACCTTCACTTAAAAAAAAAAAAAATTAAAAATCCAGGGCTCTCAAATAGCAAAGATACTTTTAGAAAGCAAGCATTCTACGTCTTGTAGGTATTATTTTAAAAAAAGAAAAGGAAAAAGAAAGAACGCAGTTAGCACCTGATGGTAGGGAAATTATACATGTGCAACTTAGATGTGAGAGTGCACATAGAGACAGCGGAGAAAAGTATTGGGAAGTTTTCTGAAATCAGAGCAGATTTTGCAACAGAGTAGAAATTCTTAAAACAGAAACCAGAAATAGCAGGAGCCTCATCATTACTGTCCCTACCAGTCACTTCCACAGGTGACAAAAGCCACACAACCTGCTTTTGCTGCTGAGTAAAAGAGTGCAAAGGGTTAAAGAGCACCCCAAGAGAGCCTGCAGCTCCCAAAATGTGCTCAGTGACCTCCCTGGTTGCTCCTGCAGAACAGGCCCAAGTGCTCAGTGAGAACACAATGCCTTTAAATCTTTTTTTGCTGGTACAGTATAAACGTCTGCACCCTCTGCTTTGCTGCTGTCCTAAAGATGAACCTGGCCAGGATAATTGACTCTCAATCTTCCTGATATAGTTACTGAGAATAACTTCATCTAATGTAATCTCTTTATTACTACTGTAAAACACTTTACTCTTTCTGCAGGTCACAGGCAGAAGGGTGAGCTCTTTGCATGCCTAGCATGGTCTCAGGAACACAAAACTCCAGCAAGCACTAATAGAGCTTCATATATAATCAGCACTGTTCTCAGCTGCAAGGAAATCTGATTTACATCAGGCTACCACTGCAGCAAAGCCAAGAAAGGTCCTGCAGAGATGCAGGGCACCAATAAATTCAGATGCCATTTCAGAAATTAAACTGAGGGTCACATTCTGCTCCTGGTAAGGCTGGAGAAATGAGCCTGCATGCAATGGAGTTCTTCCTGATTGATATCATACCTGGGAGCATAATCTGGCCATCAGTCTCCTGAACCAGGCTTCATTCTCTAGAGAACTTTGAAATATTTCTAAGGTTGTTATTTTTAACATTACAGTTACAAACAACAGAATATGGGCTTTTGGAAGGAAAATATTTCCTCCTCCCTAATGAGGGCGTTAAAAGCACGTCTCCCTTGTTTGGCTCTCAGAAGCATCCAAAGCCATGCTGAAAGTAGGGAGCAAATGCAAAACCTGTAGGAGTTTCATGAGCCATAAACCATCACTTTTCAGATGATTATAGTCAACTCCCACCACCGAAGTTAGGATGAGGAAAAGAGCCAAAAAAACCCCCACAAACAAAACCCCACCCACTTTCTACTCCATTTACCACCGACAGAGACGCTTGGGAGTGGCTGTGAAGTGTGCAGGGTCAAAGGAGTGTGAAGAGACTGAAAATTCAGCACCTGAAATGCTGATCTAACCACAAATGTTAATCCTTACACTCATTTTGTGGTCTCAAATAACAAAGGAGCAACTGCACGAGTTGGTTGCCTCCTGTCTCTTGATGACAATAGCTGGCACCTTATCAATGCATTAGTTAGATTCAGATAAACCACCAGGCAAGGCTATTTAAAACAACCCAAACAAACACAAAAAAAAAGAAAAATAAAAATCCTTTCTATGCTGTACATCCTTGTGGAATATGAAAGGCAAGGAAGAAAGGCAGATTGCTGCCTGGAGAGCAGGACCTTTTCTGTCACTGTCCCAGCTGAGCCCTCGTTTTCCAGGAGAAGTGGGACGGGTCTGTGTCCTCTGCTGGTGCTGAGAAACTGGAACAGCCTCACAGGGTCAGCCTGCAGCCAAACGAGGTCAGAGCTGCATTAGGATCGATCCAGACAATCGTGGCTGTTACACTGATAAGGCCACCTCTCATTTCCTATCTCCTAGCCGGAGCCAAACTCACAGAGCCATTACAGGTTGCTCTGGTTACATCCATCCTTTCCTTGGAAAGGCAAACCACCTTTCCTCCAGCCACTTTCATCTGTAACACTCTGCCCTCAGACTCTTCAGACACTTAGGGCTTGTGACTGTGAGCTGTGTCTTCTAATCAGAGATAAAACAATTGGGAAGTCAAACAAACAAGCAAACAAACAACCATCCCCTCTCCAGAGGTCAGAGCTTCTCCAGCACACAGGGGAAAGGAAGACACAGAAAGAGTGACTCATTTTATGTTCACTGTTCTAGTGCAGTGCCTATCCACAGGTGATTCTGGGCTGTATCTAATATTGATTTGTGCTGGATGTTTTGATCTTACCCCATTACTCAGAGGAAGGAGAGCCTACATTTATATCAGACACAGCAGAGCAAGAGACCTCCACTTGCTGTGTTACAAATCACACTGCAATTAAAATGATTCATCATAAGTGATCCCCAGGATTTCATTGCAGACGAGTCAAAGGAAAAAAATAGAAGTATTCTCAGAGGCACTACAAAACTGCTGTGCCAGGACATACATACAATATGTTTTAATCAATATTTAATATTAATATTTTTATGGTAAACCTGAATGGAGAGATAAAAAAGCCACTGAATACTACAACCAGGAGTTCAATCAGAAGGGGACGAAGTTCAAACTAAACTTTGTCCCTATCATAAGACATTAGTAAATGCCATATAAAGAAAAAAAAAAAAAAGAAAAGAAAAAAAAAACCCCACCAAGCAATTAATGTATTAAAAATACACACTGCATGCAGGCTGAAAAAGCAAAGATTTAGGTGTAATCTAAAATGGAGGAAAATAATTTTTCCTAAAGACAAGGAAGCCATAAAGCAAGATCAATTATAACAGTGTGGCCTGAAATAATTGTCTGAGAAAGATGATCCAGAAGAATCCTGTCCTTCCAATGACACGTTGGAAAGGAACAATTACACCTTAACAGAGCAGTGCAAAGGCAGGGAGGGGAGCCTAGAACATGCCTGATCATTAGGGTGGAAGGAGTAGGAAAAGTGTTCAACCTCAGGCTAATTTTAATGAGGAATCAGGTATTTTTTCTCATTCATAAACCAGATTTGAGAATGGGGAGAGATGGATGCTTTACCTGACCTTCAGTAAAATGTGTCTTCTCAATTTTCTAAGCCCAGTTTCAAGGAAATTACCACAAAAAAATTATGGACAACCCTGAGCACGGCCAGGTGTGCTGTCTGATAAAACCAGAATGATTACAGAAGCAAGATACTGTTCTAGTAATTGTTCATTAACAAAGCATAAAGATGGAAAGTGGGCTGAGGCTGAAAATGAAAACAATACAAAAGAAGAAAGATATTTAAGGATCAGGAGGAAGAGAATATCCAAAGGAAACTTCACAGGAAAACCTTGTTCAGGTACAAATCTTCCCTTCATTTCACCAACTGGATTTCAAGAACCATCTGGCATCTACAAGTGGGAACCTCTCCAGCCACAGAATTTCAAGGACAAAGTACCACCATTATGAGGCCAATCCTGTCTTTTATTATCTTAATAATACCCAACACCTTAATCCATCTAAGGTAATCGGATACGAACACACAACCTTCTATTGATCCACACAAGGCTAAATTTATGTTTACTATATACCTGCCTGACAAGCAATTTTTTTCTGACCTTTTTGTTCATGGAAAAGTACAACTGTCTCTCACATCCAGTATTCCCTCATCCTGCAAATTACAGAGAGCCTACGGATAAATTGATTTAAGATGCCTAAAAGAGCTGCTGTTGGCTCTCAAACCACGACTTATAATCTTCTGCCTCCCCACTGAAAGAGTTAGGATTAAGCGTGGGGTGTCACTGATGCTAAATAAGTTTCTTTTTACCAGGTTGGAGGTAATGAACTGCATGGAACCCTTTCAAACCAATCTGTCAGAGTGCAATAGGCACAGGTTTTATTTCCCTCCACCAATAAGTGCTTGCTGTACTTGCAGCCATCTGTCTTGCATTCCTCACAGAAGCAATTTCCTCCTTCTACCTTTGAGAAGAGCACAGAGAGCTCCTGTCAGCACTGGGGTGACATTGGCCCATGGGCCTGAATCAGGCAGTTTTCCTGCAGTGCTGCTTGGAGTAGCACTGTGCAAGATGCAAGGAAAGGTGAGGGACCATGGAAAATTTACATTTTACAAACCCACTAAGTGTAACCATAAGTGTTTTTCTGTAGTTAAAAAACAGATTAAAAAAAAACAAAACACTGAGATAAAATTATAAAAACAGCATGCAAGATTAAAATCTGGATTATTAATGCTGCACAATTTGGGTTTAGAGGTACAGAACCTGGTCCATGGCTTGAAAACTCTTATAGGCAATTAGGTATCAGAGTTCCAAGTCATTAATGGCGAAGCATTCTGCATTTGTGCAAAAATAAAAATATGTGTGGGTATCAGATGCTACTGATCATGTTCTAAAACATTAAAAATCCTAGATAAACAGCATTAAGAGTAAAGGAAGGTTTTGTGTAAATGGACGTAAAAGTGGATGTCAGTGGGAAGGGTTAAATAGAAGTGGTAGGGAACAGCAGTGTTATAA
>VWZU01019429.1:412108-437851 GCA_013397095.1 Sterrhoptilus dennistouni | reverse complement strand
ATTATATTATATTATATTATATTATATTATATTATATGCTTTTCACAAATATTAAAATGAATGCTATATGTATAATGTTAGAATAACTTTGCTGTATGAATATAACTTTTTGATTATTTCTGCTATTGACAAAACTTAGAAATAGTAGTGTGATAAATATATCTTAGGCCATGGCATAATATTAACATGGAGATTGCGTGATATTAAAAATGTATGTAACTAACTCAGAGAATGGGGAAGGCAATTTGTGAATTACCCTATCTGGATGAAGATAATAGTGACAGAAACCAGAACCCCAAAAGAAGAATTTATTGCCTCTCCGTTATCAGGGAGTGTAAGAATAACAGGATGGAACCACGAGGAGAAATAAAATATATTGATTTAATCTAAGACAAGCCAAAAGTTAAAACCAAGCAGAAGAACACTGAAACTCAAAAGAATGTTTGAATAATCCATTATGGTCTATAAATATCCAACAGGCTAATGCAACAGAAAGGGATTTGTCTGTTTCTTAATTGTATTTTTGTGAAACTTTTAAAATTTTACCAAGAAAGTGAATTGCGTTTTTCACAGGAGGGTTTTGTAAAGGGAAACTGAGTAATTTGGGAGTGACCATCCCGAGTGCGAGGGATGTAACCACGAGCTGAGAGGAGCAGGTGAGTTTTCATCAGGTGAGAGAAGGTGAGAGCACAGGCGGGCAGGATGCAGGCAGGGAAGGAAGAGCACTGGCTGTGTGAGGCAAAAAGCCCACGGTCATTGCTCCATTCTGACTCCTGCCCTCGGGCATCTCTATCAGAGGAGGGCTGTAGCAAGCAGGGGAAGAGAGAAGGGAGATGCTGCTCCCTCCTTACAGCTCCATGAGGCAATTACGGCTACTTGGAATTACAATAGTATTGAAGTGAACCCGGCTCAGTACAGGTGAGGCTACCACCTCCCAGTCTGGATTTAGTCCAACGTTTATAAGAGAGAAGGCAGATGGTTTTTAGCTTAATTCTCTGACAAAAGCACAACCTTTAAAAATGATGCCGTGCAAAGAGCCCTGTAAGACATTTGTTTATGAGCACTTTCCTAAATAGCACTGCTTGCAGTGTTTGGAGAAAACAGCATTTCTGAACTGTTCTCACCTTTCAGAGGACACGTGCTGCAGTCAAGATTCTTCTTATTGTTGTTTCATTATTTCTGCAGACAGAGAACAGAACATTGAACAGTAAATGATGAAGCATCCTAAATAAAGATGAGCTAACAGTGACAAAAAAGAATCAAAGAACAACAGAATACCATGTACTGAAGCAGTAGCCTTGTATTGCTAGAGCACAAAGTTCATTAGAGGACAAGGTTTTTTTTCATTCACCACTGCAAATTAGCAAAGACTTCTTGTTCTGATGAAGGGCAAGAAAGTCATACATTACCAAAAGGAAAAGCTTTTCTTTTCAAAAGTGCCAAACCCCCTCACATTTACACATCAAAGCTGATGCCTAAAATCAGTATAGTTGTTTCCTTGATTCAGCCAGCTCTGGATCACACATCATGTGCTTGATTTTCTGAAAGGCAAAGCACATATGTTTAATCATTGATGGATTTGAAGCATATACATATGTATATTAAAAAAAACCAAAATGAAGAGCTCCAGCTCAGATGGAAATCACATCTCAAGCTGAGATCTGTACATCTGATTCAACACATTCAAAATACAGTTAATTATACAGAATAAATAGTTATAAAGATTTGTGAAGTAAGCTTCTTTAATTTGTATTGCAAATTCCTGTTTATAGGGTGATTCCTTCAGTGAGGGACTTTGGCTCCATTTAGAAAGTTTCATTCAATGTTTATACTCCTGAGTTTTAAAAGCAGGACATGCACACTCATCTTTTGTTAGACACACATGACTGCTTTCACTGTCTTTTGACTTCTTGGCTTCAATTTACCAATTTTCTGACAAGATGTTTTAGTAATAAAATCTTATTCCAGTTTAGCAAGTGAACTATCCATTATCACGCTTGAGTAGAGCAGATTGAGACCAAAAATACCTAAAAACCTTTGAGCAACTCTACCTCAAAGCAGTGTATCCTCTTTCCTAATTCAATTTTACATGGTTAGTTCAGAATCCAGAAAAGAATTACATGAAAACAGATCCTGATATGGGGAATAGCTCTGCATATTTATATTCTCCTAAACAATCTTAACCAACCCACCAAAAAAAAAAAAATTCCAAACCAACAAAACGAACCCAAAAAAATCAACATATGAAGGAGTAAAGCAGCCTCTGTGTTTGTGTCCATTCCCAAGTCTGTCCTTTACTGATAATCTGCCAAAGCACTCCTTTTCTAGAGCATGTGAAATAAGCTGCAAAACTAAAGTGTATTTATCATGCTGCTGTTAAACTTTAATTTGTTACCTATGTGAAATCAATTGTTGAAGTCTTTAGGAGGTGTGTGTGGCGGCAAAAAAGGTTAATTCTTTCTATGCCCTTACTTAGAAGGCTTCTCTATATTTAGAGAACAACCATTTAGCTAATTACTTTCATCATCCTAAGCTTGAAGGATCAGAGACCCACGGAAAATAGTGGGGGAACAGCAAACTCAGTGACAACTGTCAAACCTCATACAGCAGGTCTGGATCCTGGCTGACAGCTGGAAAAGGACAAGGGTGTTTAATCACAGCCAGGAATGTGCAGAACAGGGCATGAAACAATGTTTAGACTTCAAAGATAAATATTTCTTTGGCATGACAAATTGGACATCTCTAGTCTGCGTTTTTTCTGATTTTGGAATTGTCATCTGAATTAGGTCATCCTCTCAGGATTAAAATTCTGCTTGGTCTTCACTCTCTCAAATAGGAATTCTCACCTCATTGGATATCAGGATTTGATATGGTACATTCTTAACTACAGCCAGAAAGATTTTTTCTGTCAGACCTTGCAGAAATGCCAGAAAAGGAAGGCAAAAGGTGGCAATTGCCCTAGAAAGCCCCATACAGTGAATGGTTTAACCTCAAAACTTTGACCTTTCCCCTGGGGTTTCCCTTCCAGCTCCAGATTTATTTGCATCCCCTTCACTGCAAAATTCTTGGATGAAGGGAAATAAGGCCATGACTCACAATATTCTTCCCAGCAATCTGCTGTGGGGAAAAAAAAAGAAAAACCCACAAAAAAACCAAAAAACCAAAACAAACAAAAAAACCCCCCACAGAAATACAGTACCAGAATTTAAACAAAGCAATTTATAGGATAATATTTGTAGCATATTTCCAAACCGCTGCAGTAGGAAAATTCATGAATAATATTAGGAGCATTTATGTGATCCACTTTCCTCCTGTACAGTGTTTGTCCAACATAATGAGATCTGGATTGGCTGAATATAATACAAATTTGAGAGTGTTCTACTTGAAACTGATCATGCATGTTAGGAGGGGGGAGAAAAAGGCAAATGGAGCATTTTTAATGCATATAATCACATGTGTGAATATTGACACTCAGCTGCACTAATACAGGTCATTGCCACTGAATTAACAATGCTCACAAATTAGCAGCCAGAGAAGCCCCATGGATTACACTTGCATCTTCTGTATAAATATTTTTTTAACATTTGTTTCTATTCAGGTCAAGGCCATGACGTTCTAATTTCATTGGGAAAATTCAAGTCCCATTTTCTGAGGCAGGAGATGTGGAGGAACTTTGACCGACAGAAGATGGGTTTGCTTTATTCTCTGAAATTGAAGTGAAAATTACATTTGTGTCATTACATATTAATACAGTCTCCTGTGAATATACATACCAATATACATCTCTTTTTCTGTGTGTATATATATATATATTTATATATATATTCAACTTATTACCATTCCAGACACAAAAAGTTGAGGTTTACAGCTGCAGGAATTCAAATAGGATTAGACAGAAAACTTTTACTTGTTTGCAAGCCCTGCATAAATTTTGAACAGCAGTTTTCACCAGGCAGAGAGCATAAAAGTCTCTTCCATTCTGAGAAGAAAGCCAGAAAATATTAGGTGGGATAGGATGGGTAGGTAGGACTGCAAAATTTCACCCCTGTTCATGGTGTTCATGCCTGATCCTGCTTCATTCATTATAAGAATAATCCATTAAATAGTGTAGACCAGTTGCAGATATTTCAACAAAAGTTTACCTTTGCTTTTCCCACACAGGTCTACACAACACTTTTATTAAACCTCCTCCATAGCAGATCAACAAGACTTTCCTCCACCAGCAGTTGGGTACCTGAAGAGCTGTCACATAGAACTGAAACTTTGTCCATTTTGAGCATTCAGTTTAATCGACATTTTCAAAGTGCTGCAATGATTTTGAAGGCCCAAAAATCCAAGAAACTGAAAAGGACTTTAACAGAGTCACTTAGCCACCATTAACCTTGCAGAGAGACTAAAGGGATCATGTAAAGAGGGAAAGAGAATTCCTTTTTTTTTCTTTTTTTTTTCTTTTTTCTTTTTTTTTTTTAATTCAACAGAGGATGTGCCTTCCTGGGAAGTTTTTTAATTATCCTTCTTTTATAGCCTATTTCAGAAACAGCAATTTTCCCTTTTTCTTTTCCTCAACAGAAAGAAAAAGGGAAAAGAAGAAACTTTAGAAGATTTAAGAACTTTAAGATACTTCTCCCTAGCATAGGTTTGTTTGTTTCCAAGTGTTCCACTTATTCTAATTCTATGAAGACAAATCAATAATCAAACAGGTTCAATAAAACAGGCAAATCAAAACAAGCTCCACAGCCACAAATTTATGCAAATCAGACCATTAAAGGAGACAAATCCAGAAATTCAGAGTTCTGTTCCCAATACTCTTAAGACTCTTTTTTTCAAAGTTTTCTGCCACTTGAAAGCACCTGGAAATAACTGTAAAATTGGTGTTCCAGCCATTATTATAATTACCTTAATTTTCTTTCTTATTAGATCTTCTACATAGATGTTTCACTCTACAATATTTTGTTTCCAGCATGGGAAAACTGGGCTGACAACCCAGATTTTTTTTATGTGTAATTTTCTATTTCATGGGTCAAGCGCCAATAACTTTAAAAAGCAGCTTGTATCTTAGACTAAAGCAAAGCTGAGTTCAGAGGCTAAAGCATTTTGTAGTCTGCAAAAAATAATAATTAAAAAAAAGGAGGCAGGCTTTTGTCAGAAAACCAGGCATCTATGCTTTGAGCTTGGTGGTTTTTTGGTTTGTTTGTGTTGGGTGGTTTTTTTTTTGTGTGGTGGGTTTTTTTTTTTTTTTTGTTTTTTTTTTTTTTTTTTTTTTTTGTTTTTTTTTGTTTTTTTTTGTTTTTTTTTGTTTTTTTTTTTCTAAGAAAGAACATTTTATACAATTTTTGTTTAACAACTTCCACATATTCTAATCTTTGTCATCTCTAGACATCACAGTGTATTGCCAACAGCCACTGTGACATCTGCTAGGGAGGGCAGAAATGATTTGCAGGTTACTGACAGCTGCTGTGGATTGCCAGGCTGTCTTCTGAGAGCATACACTGGAAAAAAAAAAAAAAAGATTCAGTCAAAGTTTGGAATCCACGACCTTGGAGGTCTTTTCCATCTTCAGTGATTTGGTGGTTTTGTAGAAGTTAGCAAATGCCATTAGGGCAAGCGTGGTTTTGTTGCTCCAAGATTTGTATGGCTCACTTATGTGCATAATTATCAGGAGACAGAGGAAAAAAAAAATCCCAGAGACTTTGAAGGCAAACCACCAAATGTGCTCCAGTAAGTCTTGACTCTATTTTCAAGGTAAGGCAATGGGTAGATCTGATTTTTGATACCACTTAGGCCTACACTAAGTGCTTTTAAAAATCACAGCAGAAGCAAATTGCCAAAGGAAATCAGTAGAAAAAGGAACTAGGAACTGGACTCTTGAGCCACCCTGAGCCTCTCCACAAAGCCCCAGTGGTGGTTTGCAGGTGCTGTACAAGGAATGATGTTGTGGTGCACAGCTGAGCACTGGGGACACAGCTCCACCTGGAACTGGAATGCAGCACTGGAATTCAAGGTTTGCAATCTCCAGAGAATCACTGAGGAATATAAACAAGCAAACAACTCCTCCCAAGCAAAATAAAAACCAATAAAGCAAAATATCTGGCTACTAACATATTCTAAATAAACAACACAAACAAACCTGAAAATATGAAGATGGTGAAAAGCAGCCCAGCAAAACCAGTTAATTCACATGTCCTAGATCAGTGCTGTTTTCCAGGAGGGCTGTAAGGGACTGGATACAAGAGGGCTGCTCATGCACTGAGATGATGCTCCTGCCCTTCAGCACGGTGGCATTTGTCTCTTCAATTGCTGTGTCACCCCCAGGCGGCACAGCCACTTAACACCATCAGAAAGAGGGACTCCTCAATGTCCTGGCACTGCTTGAGGCACTGTGTGCTTCAACAAAAGCTGGATATGATCCTGTGTACACCCAGCTAAGCAAAGAATTCCTAAATTCCATAATCCAATTGCAGGAGCTGTGAGTGCAGCGAGCACTAATTGGAAGAGTGTTGAACAGCAAGGCCTGTTGAATTATTTACTCTCTACCAGTGCATAACTCACAGCTACATCCTAAAAGTTTTAGTTACACGGCAAACTTCTGGTCTGAGTCTTCTGCAAACCCTGCTCCTGCATTAAAGTGGGAACGTGCTGCTCTCCAGCATACATTAGGGTGAGGAAAGGAAGCTTCCTGAGTGAAATCATCAGCCTGGCAGGTCATTCCATTTCCACTGTGCACATGCTGAAAGCTGCTATGAATCCAGAGCCTTCAATGCATAACCAACAAGGTTTACAGCCACTAAAATGGCTCATACATAGTGCATTTTCTTTAAAGAGGGTCAAGGACGATGGGTTCTCCAGGAAAAAGGTACCTTACCTCCATTCAAAACATTTCCCAATTAGAACACGAGTTAAAATACTCATCCAATTAATTTTTTTTTGTTTGTTTGTACCTTGCTGATTGAGTGAGTCGCTCTCCAAACAGCTGCTTTTCAAAAGGGACATTTCTTAGCCTCTAGTGCTGCAGACTGCTGTGTTATGTACTAACCCACTGATCCATACTGCCTTCAATTTTCTTTGATGCTTTCTAGTTTTTAAGTGCTGTAGCATAATGTTAACCTTGCAAGTGCAGCATCTATTTCTAACACAGTTACCTCCTGCAATTTATCTGGGCAAATTTTTCAAAGGCAGTACTCTTACACAGGGAGACATTCTGCCTGCATCCTGTGCCCCTAACAAATTAAAAAAAACAGGTAGATAAATTAAAGTCAACCTTTAAATCCTGTTTTTGAAGGCAGATCACATTATCTCATCAGCTGGGGACTGCATCAATGGCTGCAACTTCACCACTTTATAAAACACTCTCTGAACCTCGGATGAGGGGCACGTTATACACCAAAAAAAATTGTGTGTGCAGGAAATATCCATTGTATATCTACAAAATGGGCCATATCCCACTGCCATTAAAATTGATGGGAGTTTTGCCATTGCCTTCAATAGGATCAGCAGCAGTATATAAAGATGGATTGGCTCTGAGCGTGCACACCGGCGCTTTATGGGCGTGACAATATAAAAGCCCTGTTGAAGTAATGGAATGAATTATAACAGTGCTGGGGATGTCAATTTGCCTCCTTCTACCTTCACTCGCTGTACAAGGAACATTAAACATTTCCCTGGTTAGCCACAGAATCATAAAAATTACAGATAAAAAAGTACTATTGAGTCTACTTCTGCCAACACAAAATGACTCCTCCTCGTACCTTTTCTAATCCTCTCTGCAGCCCTGTTTTACACCACTCAAATGTTCTGGCATGTTCTCCTCTCTGTAAAGAATTATTCCATCAGCTACTTAATCACACATTCAGACAAGATAGATTTTTCCTGGAGTAAATCAACAAAGCAAAATACCCTCCTAAAAAAAGTATATATATGTATATTTTGCTCTGAATTTGCTCTTAGCGTTTTATTCCACTTTGACAATTAGAAAATACTTTTTGAGAACTTCATCAGTGACATTTTTCCCTGCTTTTCATGGCCCACCACATCCAAGTGGAGGCAGGGGGAGCTGCTCATCAATTAGTGGTGGGATGGTTCTCAATAAGGCTGAAATCATTAAAAAAAGGAAGCCACCTTTCTGTTTTTACTCTCCTTCTCTCCTCTCCCACCTTCTCTCTACTGCCTCATCACACTTCTGGGCTTTACCCTGTTTTGGTTAGGGCAGAGAGCACCCAGTCTCTATTTTTTAGGGTAGGATGTTCAGTAAGGACCTGGTACATCAAAGAGGAAAAAGTAGATCTAAAAAAAAGGTGCACCCTCAGATCAAGGGACCTTGAGCAGGTTAAGGTGCTACAACATTCTGAGACAGAATTTTTGCCAAATGACATCCAAAGGTGGTTTGAAAGCCATCCCCAGATTCCCACTGAAGAGATGTGACTCTAAAGATCTCCCTAGCAGCAAAGGAAGTTACTGGGGATGGGGAGAATTAGCAAGAATTGTGCCAGGGCCCATCCCCAACACAGATGCAGCTGGACAAGAATTACCCCAGGGCAGCACAGGGGCTGAGACACAGCAGCATCAGCCTAAATCTCCTGTGGATGGCTGCAGGATCTGCTCTGACACTGCAGGCAAAAGAGCCCCTTGTCTGTTTTGACTGCTTTATTTGATTGGCCTTGTCAGAAGTGAGGTTAGGCCAAATGCTTGTGGTCCTTAAAGATGAAAGCCTCGTGTCAGGGAAACATCATTTTGGAAAGAACAAGTTGAGAATGTCACTGATCAGCTGAAGTGCTGCCTCCATTCGATTTGGATTGCTGTGATGCCTTCTAGTGCCTTTATCATCTTTTAAAAAATAGTTCTGCAGCAACATTTGTGACACCTCTCACTATAGGATTGTTACCTGTGGGTTTAAGGCAGCAGATCCATTTCTTTTTCCTCTGACACCATGGGCAAAGGGCCATCTCAGAGAGAAACAGCAGAAAACACTGATGTGAAGAACCACTTGGGACTCAGCTGTAAGGATTAGAAATTCCTCAGAGAAGTACAAAAACTGACCCAGGTTTATGTTCCATCTCTTCCTCTCAAGAACAGCTGTGACTCTTTCATCCAGGCATTTTGCACACAGAACATTTTTGAAATGGAGCTGTGGAAGCTGCATGATGCTCAGCCCTGTTGAAAAGTATGTACAACTACTAAGAAAATAAAAAAACTTCCAAGGTCATTAGACCTTGACCTCCAGTCATACGATCCACACAGGAAGATCAGACAAGGAAAACATTTTCTGAATAATGATTGCTGTGATCTGTCTGATAAAAATCAGTCTGCAGTCAGGAATCACCTGGTGGGGTAACATCTAAAAGCTGTGACCAGTGACTGTGTCTGTCCTGTGTGCTCTGACCCAGGTTTGGCAAGCAGAGAACTCCAGATTTCACTTTTCCCTGGAAGTTAAAAGTACTAGCATGTGCTGTTCCAATTTCCCCTGGAACAAAGAATCTCATTTAGAGCCAATACTGCATGAAGTTACATCAGTTAGAAGTGAGCCATATTCTACTACATCCAGACCTGATTCTCAATTTTTCCTCCCACTCACCAAATCAATTTTTTTGATAGAAACACCTACCAATACAGCCAAGAAACAGGTAGACACATTTGATTTAAATGCTTACAGCTAAGTTAAAGAGCCTGCAAGTTTAAAGCAATCCCACTGCAGTTTTCATAACTGATGTCCTCAATTCCCCTTCTAAGATAGTCAAATGAAGTGAGGGCATCCTCTCAGCCCAGTACAGGCACCTGTGGCTCTACCACTGCTGTCCCCCAGAGGAACTCTCCTCTCTCCACTCACAGAGCTCCTCCTGAACAGGCTGCAGCACTGCTGCTCTTCTATGCTAAAAACCACAGACTCTCTTCTCCAGTATTTCATATTTTACACCCACTGCTGTAGTCCTGATCTTTTCATTTTGCCCCTCCTTCAAGTTGCTTCACCTTCTCTTGGCACATCTTAATGAGAAAGCCAAGACTTCATTAGTCCCCTGGTCAGGGGCATCAGTCCATTGTGTAATCTGTTTTTCCACTCCACTCCACAGTGGAGAATGCTTTTGACAAGCCATAATTGAACTGTGTCAGATGCCAAAGAATAAAGGATAAAATCTGGTAAATACTGAAATTGCCTTTAGATAAGGCTTTCCAGTGTCTTATTGTGCCAACCTCCCTGAAACAGGGAAGTGGTTTTTTGGATGTTGGAAAAGGGGATGGAAGAAAAGCACAAGGGCAGCTGAACTCCAGAGATCTCTGTGGCCTCTGAGGTGCTGGCACTGGTGTGTGCTACACATACAACTGTGGGCAGTTTAGAGATCATGAAGATTTCCCTGGGACTCCCCAGTCCAACAAAATTGGTCATTTTGCTGCCCTCATCTTGCTTGGGACTGCAATTTCTCCTTTGATAGAAAGGCTGACTTGTTTTCCACCTTATCTCCATCAGGATTGCTCAGGAAAGAGGAAGGACATGGCAAGGAATTAAATTACGAATACCTGGAAAAAAAAGAAAAAAAAGAAAAAAAAAAGGTATAAAAAGGAAAGATGTTGCAGGCTTGTAATAAAAGGGGAGAAGTCAGAAGTATCCAAGAGATCCTTGAATGGACAAGAAGCCTTTTCAAGAAGTGCCTTTGAGTTGCCAACATGTGCAAATTTTGCCCCTCACCTCTTCCAGGCTGCCTCCATCCTTTCTGCTTTTCCCTTCTCACTCCACATGTGCTCACCAAATTCCTGTCACCAGCCAGAACTGATTAGAAGAGAAGGAAAAAAAAAAAAACCAAAACAACAACTCCACAGCACTCTGGAGAAGAGTACAAACCAAAATTCATCACGTACAAACAAAAATAAACACCACTTACTAATTACCCTTGGTTTTACCTCTCTTGTTGGTGCATTTTTAGTTGGAAAGGAACTGCAGCAGATCAGGAAAGGGTTATGCAGAACTCAGTGCAGTCTTTAGACACACCAGGAGGCCTTGCTGCAGGGCTCAGGTCTAAAACAGCTCTCAGGGATTTGCCCATCTGCTGAGACTGAGAGAAGCTCAGCTTTCAAGGATCTCTTTGTTCTTCCTGTGATTACCCAGTCCATGTCCTCCTCAACCATCCAATTCAAGCACATATTTCAATTCCATCCCTGAGCAAGTTACATTCTTGCCTTTCCATTTCAATTTCCAGAGGGCAAACGAAACTGATGGGAAGCTATTTGCCAGACGTATGGTTATTTCACCCAGTAGCCTGACATGACTCCAAATCTGGATATTACATTTACTGTTCCTGGGAGAGATGCTGTCAAGCCTTTTCACAGCATCATCTGCATACTCAAATTGCATGAACTTTACAGCCTCTCAAGTTTTCAGAGACATTGCTGACAATTTAACCCTACAGGGCCGCCTCAAATATTTTGCATCCCAAAGCAGAGGAGAGGATAACTGTGAAAGCTCACACAGCAAAGGGTGAGGTTTCAGAGCCTCTGATGCATTTGTTTGCCTCAGCAGAAGGTACAGCAGTGTTCTGAGGGTAAACTCTGTAATACACACATAAAATATACTAAATACTTTCACACTGAAAGAAGGCAGGTTTGGATTTGATATTAAAAAGAAATTCTTTACAGTGAGAGCAATGAGGCACTGGAAGAGGCTGCCTAGACAGGGTGTGGATGCCCCATCCCTGGAAGCGTTTAATTTAAGGATGGGACTTTCAACCTAGTCTAAGGTGTCCCTATACACAGCCAGGAAGTTGGAACTTGATAATCTTTAAGGCCCCTTCCAACCCAAACCACTCTGTGATTCTGTGAAATTAATAAACGTACAATGTCACACACCTCCATTTCCACATGAGCAACTCATCTACCTCTGTTCTTTAAAACAACGTTTTTAAAAACAATGATGATCACTTTCCAAACCCAAAAGAACCCTTGGGGATAAAAGGGTTCCACTCTGCTTCAATACAAGCATAGGCTGGAATATGTACACCATTACTCTTTCAATTCATATTTTTGCAAACTCAAAATAGAAGAACATTAATAAATTTAAAAAAAAAGAGCTGGTGTTGATCTAACTGCTGACATTTCCATCTGTAAACAAAAGACACCCTTGTTTTTTAAGTAAACAACTTAGCAAATATGAGACCTGTTGTGCCAGTGCTTGCAGATGACACTGTACATACAAAGCAGTTCTTGCAGAAACACAGATTTCTAGATGTGTTTAGAGAGAATTCAGGATTTCCATGACTTCAGACCACTGAAAACCATTTATTTAAAAAACATACTGTGTCAGAACCAAAACTCTACCACATTATACCTGTGTTCCAGAATCCAAATCCCTTTAAAAGCACCACCTTGAAATCAATACAAAGCTCCCTTGACATCCCGAGGAATTCTCAGAGGCCCACAAGCCCACACTAGAAGGCACATTCAGTATTTTAAGTTAAAATAAGTTAAACTTCTTGCTTCCTTTTGATTAGAAAACTGCAACACTCTAAATTCAGTTGCCTTGGATGTGTTCGTATACACATACTGTATTTAAATCACTATTAATTTATCATATAAATTATATACAACCAACAGGCATCAGGTGGAGGACACTTTCTTTAATTTAGCCACGTACATGGGACCCCACGCTCTCCCTTTCTCTGGGAGAACCAGCAGTTCATGCTGCTGTGTCCCACTGAGGAAAGTGAATTCCTGGGAAACACCTCTGGCCATCCCACTTATATCCACAGGCATCACGTTGCTGCAGGAGCTCAGGATGAGATTGATCACATCACTGTTTTCTGCCCTGGACAGGGTGCACGTGGAATAGACCAGGGACCCACCAGGACGCAGGGCTTTCACAGCAGACCTGCAAAGAACAACAGGAAAAAAGGGAAAAAAATCAACATCAAAAGTGACATACTGCTACTGGGAGAATGTGCAGACTTATAAATCCAGAGTATAAATAAATATGACAAAAATAACATTACAGAAACGTCTTAAATGTATATAATTGACAGTTCAGGAAACCACCAACACAATTTCACTTTTCATTTATTATTATATTCTCAGTTAGCTGAAGGTAGTTTTTTACACCACAGTGACAAGTAGAAAGCAGCATCCATTCAGAATACACATCAAGCAATCCTGTGCTCAGTACTGCTGTGAAAATGCTGCAACTGCACACAAAATAGGTTACCCCACATCAAAAGGGCCAGTTAGACACTGGTCAAGATACTTCTGTGAATCTGCAGTACCAGCCTGAATTAATGACTGGGCTGTAATTTTACAAACATTCCTGCTGATTCTGCAACTTATTTAGCAATAAGAGGATTTGGGGGTGTCACCGAGCCTCTGCTTTTCAACCTCAGGTTTTAAGGATCACATATCATTTGTTTATGTGCCCATCACTTACTAACCTGTTGACAAATCTGGACTAAACAAAGGCAGAACAGTGGCTTAAAGCCTGAAAGCTTCACAACTACTGGTGGATGGAGTGAACAGAGATTTTTTATCACTTTACCACTGAAACTGAATTTAAATAAAGTGCTTATTTCCCATTACAGAAGATCTACCAAGTCCTTATTCAGACACATAAAATACGACCTATGAGTACAGAAATGAGATATGCAAGATATATTCACCTACTCCAAATTAAGAGAGTAAGGAGAAAACTCAAAAATTTTGCACCACAGAAGAGTATTCTTCAAACATGGTACCATCACATTTTTAAAAGAGGAAGCTACACAAAAAGTTCATGTGCTATTAAAACACTGTCTGAAGATAAATCCCATTAAATCGTACATTTTTGAGCCATTTTTGGCTCAAAGACTGAATTGTAAGCCAGTATACAAACAGATACTACAGGCAAATAGCACATTAAATACAATTGTTCCTTCAAAAGATTTCTTTTATTCAATAACAAGAAACTCAGAACAGGTGAATGATGTAAATGACACTGAATAATCAGAGATTTGAAGATACTACTGACAAAACTGTGCTCACACCCCACCCCCGCCCCCCACCACAGCCAAGGGAAAAAATATCCTGGACAAATAAAAATAAGAAAAGAAACAACCACCTCTTCAAACCAGATGAAGTGAGCAGCCCCCAAATGCAGAAAGTCTGATTCCAAGTCTAGACAAAGACAATGCCATGGAAATAGCAATTCCTCCAGAAACCAGCTGAGGACTTCCCAAGGGCGATAGCTGACCAAAAACAGTTGAGAAAGGAAAGAAGAAAATACAAAGGGGGAAAAGGTAAGCCTTTTTAACAGAACTGCAACTTTTTGGGAAAATGATCAATAAAGAAAAGCTTCAACACAAGGAGGATCAAAGCTGATGACAGATCAAAGCTGCTCTGAAAGTTCTGTCCAAAAGAATATGGGAACACCAGGACAAAGACTGCTTCAGACAGTGATAAGAGCAGGTGAAAACTCCTGAGAATTATACCAAAGCTATTTCTCTTGGGAGCATACACACTACCTTCCTCAATTCTTTTATGAGTCTTGGTTATGATAACCAGCAAGCTAAGTATATATTTTACTGAAGTCTATGATTTTACTAGGTGTAAAAGGACAGAGCTCTCTTAACTGATGGTGCTCTAAGAAAAATATGTGTTTAATGCCTCTGTCACATCAGTCTTCAACAAAAAGATGGAGACAGTGAGCATATCCAGCCTTAATGAGGGAGCACTTCCAAGTTCAGCCTGTTAAAGGCAAGAACAGGCTATAGTGCACTTAGGTTTTCAGTTTAACTGGGCCTAGTGGACTCATTTGAGGCTACTCTGAAAAAAAAATCAGTTAAACCTGTTAATTAGTTAAAATTAGTTTCACACCTCAGAGTAGCTTTTCAAAACCTGCAGAAATGTTTGAGAATACTCCTGCCACAGGCTGGTAGAGCACAACCTTCACAGAGCCACCTTGAGAGAGGGAAAGAGAGGAGGTAGAAGCCTGACATCCCTCCCAGCTCTCATCTAAAATTCTGCACCTACCAGCAGGCATTGGAAGTGCCAGATATTCAGCCTGGCACCCCAACACACATTTACCCCTTAGAGGGCGCCAAAAGCAGCAGCTCTGGAGCCAAAAGCTGACCCCACTTCTCTCCAGCTCCTTTACTTGCTGGCAGCTGCCCATTTAAAAGGGCAGAGCTCACTCATGCTGCTGCTCTTGGCTGTCTGAGGAACCACAGTGAACCCACATATATGGAATTAACTAAATTAAAGCAATGCAGGGATGTGCAACCTTCCCTTCTCATGAAAAGCCATCAAGCAAACCAGCAAGAGACCCTGATGTCCTGTCTCTTGGCCTTACAGCCATCTGGGGAAATTTGAAATCACTTTTTTTTTTACCCCCACATATTGGATCTTGCTTTTTATCTTTCACATTAGGACTCAAAGAGAACAGAGCTGAAGTCTAAGTGGGGTCTCATAAAGTCGAGCTGATCTTCAGATTATTATCACAACCCGCCTACATAACTCATTTTTGACAGACTTTCCCCTGCCAGCTACACCTTTTCCATGCATGCAGGAGTGCCAAGCCCTGAGGGCAGCCAGTAAGGCTGGGAATGTTTTAATGTGACAATTGAGATGTACTTTTAGCAGACCTGAGAATTTTACTCAGAGAAGCAGATAATGGCAACCACTTTCCTATCTCTAAGACAGCATCTAGACAAGAGAGAAAATTCTTTTACCATGTAAAGTGAGAAAGATAAAAGAAAAAGTAGATGTAGCTACAGGTTACAAGGTTAAAAGCCTGGACGCTTGCTAAATGTCCTTTTTTTCCCATATAGGAACCAAGAATCCCTCAAGACAACACTTTCAAGGGCATCATGCTCCTCCAGCTGAGTCCATCAGAGGAAGAGCAGCACAGGCCTCTGAGGGAGAACCTGAAAATCTCACCTCAAAATCCCCCCATATCTAAACCTTGGCTTATGAATCTTCACTGGCCCATGCCCCAAAAAGGTCAGTGCAGCTCTCTTTATTTGGAACCTAAAGCAGGAATTTAAATATCCGAGGAGAATGACTTCTGGCAGCAAGGTTAATCAATGTATCTATCCATCTTGTCAAGTGCAGCAACAGTTGTTTCAGTGCCCGTGCTCAAAGTCAGCACCCGCCAGCCCTGATTAAGCCGTGCTCAGCGGCTGATAAACCTGCAGGGAGCTGCAAAATTCCAAGTGAGGAAGTGCTGGGCTCAAAGTCACATGCGGTGACACTGAGCTGGGCCAGCAGAGCCAGGGAGTTTGGTACTCTCCTCATCAGCAACACACAGAATTCATTCAGGAGAAGGTCTGATTGTCAGAGAATCTGTTCATCAGAGAATTGTTCAAGTACCTTTAAGAAACTTCCTCTCTAATCACTGCAGGAAAACAAACTCATCCAAGGGATAGGTTGGAGATGAAGCATAACTTAGTCCTACTATAACTCCACCATCCAGGAATTAAGATTTCACTTTCACTAGGAATCCTAATTATGGATGCTTTGCTAAAGGAAATCAATGCCTGATAATTTGTGACTCCCAAAAAATAGGAAGTCAAATCTAGAATGATTAAGATGCCAAAATATTTTTTCACCTTCCTCTTATTACGGTGCCCTGTTTAAAAAACCCACATTATTTAAAGGTAGTTAATCTGCAGTTCTTTTTCTCTTAGTGCACACATGACATTTGTGTTTATTAAAGAGCTAAAACTTTCAGCTGAAATAAAGATCTAGTTAATGTCCTAATTTTATTTCAGGTACATATATTTCCTGCAATGGATTTTACAAGTTTACAGGCTACTGTAAGGCTTCACATGAAGAAACGTCAGAACACACATTAGGAGCCCTGGAAACTTTTTTCTGGAGCCTTTTTCTGTCCATCTCACTCAACAAGCTCTGTAAAACAAATTTAACACATGCAGATTGCTCCTCTCCTGTCTAAATAAGATTTTACAGCACTAACGTAAAACAGGTAAAAAATACTTTCTATTTTTGCAGGGTGTGTCTCTGGGTACAGGTTCATATTGTACAGTGGAAGTCAGAGGTACAACAGATGCATTCATCTATCCTAACTGCCTGTATTGCAAGAGTACCAGAAAAGACTTTAGACAGAAATCTATTATTTCAAAGCTCTTTTTATTTTCAGTTTACTTCTCAAGATTTACTGAATTAAGGAAAACAAAACAGCACTACTGTTTAATATCTCAGGGAAAAAAAATGATCATGCTAAAGCCACATGACAAACCCAAAAAACTCCTCCTGACAACTAAAATATAGTTAGCCAGGACTTAAAAGGGATTTTTCCCACTGACAGAGAAAAGCCTTGGTGTCTCAAACATCCTTTTACAAATGGGCAGACACAAAAATATATATTTCATATACAGCATGCAGGTAGCACCTCCATGTCCAGCCTATTCTCCTGTGCCTGGGTTTATGCTGCATGCCATGGGAAGGGGCGGCATTCATTATGTTAATCATTCGACCACTTTCTGCATTAAAATGAAAACATGACAAAATTTTAGGGCAATTTTAAACTAACACAGCACTTCAACAGTGCCATCTTTTGGTAACTATGACGTATATCTGCTCAACAGGCAAGACAATGTCTCAGCAGAATAAAAAACACCAATTCTATTATTTTTATGGACTTAAACTATGTGGATACATTACCTTTTGCCTCTCACAAGAGTCCAGATACTTTGTGGCAATATGACCTGCATGTTAAAGGTTTTGCTTTGATTTCTTTGAACATGGGCAAAATGATACAGAAAATCCGTCAGTGTCAAAATAGCATTTTTTAATACTTTGAGATGGGCAGTGACAATAGTTCAAGCACTCCCTCTGCTCCTCTCTAAGTAAACTTTGCTCATGTGGAGAAACATTGCAGCTCAGAATAACAGGAGAATCGTGAAAATCGACTGCCTTTTTCAACACTAAATTGAATTACAAATAAAAGGAGGCACAGGCATCAAAACCCCCTCAACTTAACAACCAAAATCCACAAATCCAAAAAAAAACCCCAGTCTGTTCTACCCTAGACAAAATTTGTCCTGAAAATCCTGATAAGCAACATTTCTATTGGAAATAATTCTGTATTATTCTAAAGCAAACAGAACTAACAGATAGAAGTATTGATCTTTCTCCTTTAATGCATGATGACTTCAGGAATTCTCACCCTGTTAAACAGGGCTATGAGAGAGCCCAGAAGGGAAAATGAAAGACTTTGAAGCTCACTAAAGAGAACTCTGGGGTTAGTGGTAATCCCCACAGCTCAAATCACACACAGAGAAAGGGCTCAAGGTGGAATTAAAGCTAAATTTGTACCTGAATTCAAATACGTGATCCCCAAAAGCTGCTGAGTAGCTTATTTGTTTAGTCCTACAGTTATTTATTTATTCAATAAACCTGGCTTTGCAACATACCCTAAGGGACTTGATCCATAAGTTATTCACATGGTGCTGCCACACTTAAAATCAGAAACCATTTATTTTGACATCTCTGATGGAACACCTGGAGCCACAGCAGTGGCCACAGCACTCACTCTTTGGGAAGAAATTCCAACAACCCAACCAAAAGTGTTGTGGAGAATGGCACGGCACACACGCACACAAAAAATTCAGCTTTTGTAAGATAGAAAGTGGCTAAAGAATCCTATCAGCCACACAATCCACAGCAGATTTGCTGAGCCAACAGTTGGAATTCTCAAAAATTCCCAGTGGAGCTAATTGAGAAGATGGTTTTGGACAATAAAAGGATTAACTGAGCAGCTACAGAGGAGCAAAAGGAAAAATTCCAGGGGAAAAAGAGCTGAAGACGTGATGAAGCAATTCTCAGCACAATTTACTCCACACAGCAGAAATGGTACAGTGGTGACATACGCTAAATATGTGACTTTATATTTATAAACACAATTTTTGCCTTCACTCTATAACAACAAAAAAGCCCAGCTAAGAGCACACGATTCCCCTCTTGTGGAAAACTCCACAATTCAGTGAAAATACAGAGCTGTTTAATTACTCAGAGATGCTGTGTATAGAAGAGTTCCAGCACTCTGAATGCCTTTGCTGAGTTTTCTAAATTGTATTCTGTTGGATTTCTTTTTTTGCTGAGCCCTAACACAAGTTCCTTTCAGCTGCAGAAACCAGCCTAAGAATAATTACAACATCCATAACAGTTTAACCACTACATAATTGGGCATTCAAGCTTAGCCCAAAATTTAATTTCTCTCTGACAACTGATAACATTGGTAAATTTGCTTTTGGGAACCACTGCATTTTGTGTTAGCATTTAGCATCAGGAAATGAATATTCCTTTTTTTTTTTTAGTTTGCAATTTGTTTTCTGCACGAACACCAAATAATAACAAGATCTGCAGTGTGTTCTTGGATTAGAGCACTCAGCAGGGATGCTTTGGTTTGGGTACAAGCAATCATTACAATTTCAATTTCCTTCAAATCAGTGGTGCCCTCATTGCTTAGAACATTTGCTGTTCAGCATTTATATCACTTATTTACATTTCAGATTTTATGCAGGCTGCAGCAGGAAGACTGTTCCATCAGTTTCTTCCAGATCTTCATTCTCTGAAGCCTCTATGTACTTAATTAATTACATTGTATTGCAAATCCTACTTTTCCCTCCTTAACTTCCCTCTTTGATGACCCCATCCTCCTCCAAAACAGATCCATAAAAACAAATTAATGGTGAAGCATTTCCTTAATTGAGAAGGAGGGCATGTCAAATTTTAGGCTGTTGCTTGACAGAAATAAAACCAGAATTCCACTTTGCATTTCATTCTTCTCATTTTTATGTTACACTTAATCCTCCTGCTAAACTGAAATAATGCTTGGTTGCTCGAGCTTCACCTTCAAATCACAGGATGGTTTGGGTTGGAAGGGACCTGATGATCATCCATTTCCAACCCCCTGCCATGGGCAGGGACAACTTCCACTATCCCAGGGTGCTCCATGCCCCATCCAAACCGGCCTTGGACACTTCCAGGGATCCAGGAGCAGCCACAGCTTCTCTGGGAACCTGTGCCAGGGCTCACCACCCTCACAGGCAAGAATTTTTTCCTACTATCCCATCTAAACCCACTCCCTCTCAGTTTGAAGCCATTCCCCTTGTTCTGTCACTCCCTGCTCTTATACTGCATTTCTTACATTTTTCTCAGTAAAACTGCTGGGACTCAGCCTCACACTTGGTTTTGTTTACAGGTACAGGAACCAAGGTCAGGAACAGTTGGGAGCACAAAGCACCAGGAAATCTGAGTCAATGAACCAGACTGAGCCCTGCAGGAGCAGGCTCGTGTAAAAAGCAGTACAGCTGGATTGATCCATGGAGGCTCAGTCCTCCTGAATACTACTGCAAGTACTGGAGAAGAGATTCAAACTCTACTTTTGATTTATAATTATGCACTCTAGTCCTTAAACAGAGGCTTGAAAAGGGAAGTACTCCAGAATTCTAGTTCTAATGCACTTCTCATGAACAATTTGCCCTTTTCTAAACTTGTTTTATCATTTTCTCCTTGTCATGTGGGTTCTGAGATGTCCTTAGAACTCGGAATTCATTCTAAAGTGATCAGGTAAAAAGAAAATAACCAGCCAGTGGACAACTATACTTCAAATATTTTACCCAATAACCCAAAGAACCCAATCAATAACCCTTGTATCCTTTATCAATAACCCTTTTATCCAATAACCCTCATTAACTCTTGAAAGTAACCCTCCTTTTACTACAATTTATATAGCAAAGGTATTTTGTCCTTACGAATTCTTATTACTGTTGCTAAAGTACAGAATATTTTCAACAGAAAGTTCTCTCTCTGTTTAGGAACAATTCAATTAAATCTGATTTGGGCTGACAGGAATGTATTTTTAAAAAAAAAAACAACAAGGTTTCTGCTGTCATGAGTTCTCCAGGATTACAATGTGGAATGATTTATGCAAATTCTCAAAATTTCTCTGCATGATGTATGCTTCCTTTTGCTACGGGTTCACAAATTGGATTTTCTATGTCAGATATTGAAAAGGGAAAACTGAAACAGGTCAGTGTTTTAAATGTGATTGATTTCTTCAAAGGAAATGGATGACATGATGCATTACTGCAATAAGATCCTCATATTTCTGTTATAAATCACAGGCTTCTGCCAGGCCTTTTTCAACTGGAAGTCTTGCAAAACTATCTTGAACTGCAATGGGAACTTTCCATAAAAATTTTCCTGGTTTTTGTTTTTTTTTTTTTTTTTTAATAATATGTTAATTTTCCCTCAATTTGCTTTGACAGATGGACTTCAGGCACGACTGTTACTCCACAAACAACATTCAAGTTTAGAAGGTTTTATTGAAAAGTCGCTCTTTTTTTTTTCCCCATGAGAGAAACCGTGCAGTTTGAAATGCTTCACAAATGCCAGCCCATGGCTGGTGGCATTAAAATGTGTAATACATAACAGCCTGGCTTTGGATTACTGGGGGGATGTTCTCAAAAATAAACAAACAATCCTCTCTTTCCCTCACCAAACCTCACATTCTTTCATTTTTTTACCCTGTAATTAGGAGTGGGACCCTTTCTGTGCTACAATCAATCACTGTGGAATACATCTAAACCCATTTTAGCTGTGTCCACCTAAAATATTTTGATTTTATATCAGACTGTTGTGAGTCATCTACAAATGGACATTTCTGTGAATAAGTGATTTAAGAGGACCAAGGTCTCACTGCTGGCATCACCCACACAGATTTCCACGTCCTCATTACCTGAGACCCACTGGTTATTCTAAACAGCATCACAACCACGTATTCCTGACATTATTTTCAGAGGAGGAATCCTGGGTTGGTTTGTTAGATCTTGCCCCCATGTAATTTTTATTAATTGCAAGAAGTTCCTTTGACTTTTTGCACTACTTCTTACCTTAGAAGCTGGAATTGCAGGGAAGATAACTCCTTCCTTTGCATGAGCCTGAGCGCAGCTTGATGAGGGTCAGCAGAGAAGAGCCAACTTCTGTCATTTGAACAAGGAGCATCAACCAGCACCTAGACAATTGATAAAGTAAAAAAAAAAAAAAAATCTCAACAAAGATGGTCACTTTTTGAACACCATGTGCCAAAGTATATTCAATTTTCTTTTGCAAATGTTAAGAAAATTTAATTTTCCTTTCTGGGGATGAAATGATCCCATTGCTATTTTTAGATGTTTTTATGGGGTTAGCAGGTGGAGAGAGAAAAAAATCAATGCTCCAAAAGTAAGATCTACCTGAGCAACTCCCTCTTTGTTCTCCTCCCCTTCCTAATTGCACATCATGCAAAGATTACAGCTACAAGGTCTTCAGAATTCACCCCCAAGGCTGAATGGGCAGCATCACCCAACACAGGAATAAATGCACAACAAGCTTCATAAAATGTTTCCTGAGGCTCTACAAATCCTGTACATGACTTTATTCCCTTTGATAGGTCAGGTATCTTTGTGAGGGGCCAGGGAAAAAAAAATAAATTAAAAAGCAGCATAGGAAGAAGAATAAGAATGCAGAAACAAAATTGGCCAATAATAATGTTACCTTGTCATAAAATTCAGGCTGAAGATCTCCAATCTGTCGACCATCCAGTTTAGAGACAGTTATCAAGTTCACCAAAGGATCTGGGATGAAGGATTCTATTGTCTGCTCCAACCATCTTGACCTCAAATCATCATATTCATTACAGTGAAAATGACCTTAGAAAATTAAGTAAAAATAAACACAAAAACAAGTAAACACCCAAAGAGAAGTCTTTATAATTTTTTTTCTGTTTTGTTTTTACAAATACAAGGAGTTAGACCCATTCTGGAAGTTCTACTGCATTGCCATGACTACCATGGAGTTTACACCTTTTGTGCCTGTGTTATTGCACTTTTTTAGAACACTACTGAATTTTTATAAACCTAAATAAATTTCAACATGCTCCTACAGAGCAAACCCTAAATATTTATTAGCAAATCCTTCTGCAGCAATAGCCTTCCACAATGAAACAAACTTTAATTATGACCCATATCCAAAGAGTGAATGCCTCCTCTGGGCTCCTTAAATCACCATCTAAATGAAGTGCATGCCCCATATTATTAAATTGCCTTTTAAATAAATAAAGCATCAATTTTGGTATCTTAAGGTACATATTAATATTCACTGAAGTATATTAAGAATCAATTCTTCACAACTTCCATTCTCAGCAACAATTTGGTGTCTTCAGAAGAAGAAAGAGGGTAAAGTTTTGGGTTTTTTTCCCTAAACCTTCTGAAAGGACAATTCCTATTTAATTTATTTCATTAGCATAACCTCATTCCTCTTGAGGAGGGAGGGAAACCAGTTGTCATCAGCTGGTGTAGGTGGTTATAGTAATGTTCTCAGCAAGAGCATAAGGTGCTGTGAACAGTTCGAAACAATTATTACCCAAGCCAGCAAATAAACTTGGAAACAGTAATCGCAGGTTGCTTTAACTCCTTGGCCCAAGCTGCTGCTTGCTGCTGCCTTCTAAACAATTTGATCATCTCAGAATCCTTCTCCCATCAATTCCTGACCATAAACCTTCTCCCTTTGCACACATCTTGCACATTTCATTTCTTACGCTCTGCTTTACATCAGCACACTTAAATTTACCTGTAATATTTGCACAGCACTGGCAAAAGAGGCAGCAGATGAAAAAAAAAAGTAAAAAAAGACAAGTATTCTAAGATTGCAGATTACTTACATCCCTGTGCCAACCAATTGATGTGGCTTTAAGTAACTTCTGGAGAGATAAACAGTGGAGAAAAATATCCACAGAGCTACCCCACTTCTGCCTGTCACTCTGCAATAACCTATGTTAAAGCAAGGATTGCATTTTTAATCCTCCTTTAGGCAAACAGATTTCATAAAATCCTTATTGAACAGCGTGGAACTAGGTGGAATACAAACTGTTGTTTGGTTTTTCCTCCCCCAGCAGTACCTGGCTCCCTTACCTGGACAGGCACACTGCAGGACAGCCACAGATTTTCCCCCTGGTGCAGCACAGAGATCCAGAACATGCTCCCCATCCTGCACCTCCAAAGCCAGCACGGGCAGCAGCGAGGCAGCATTGAGCAGGTAATACCCCTTCAGCCTGCCAGCCTGGTGTTTCTGAGCAGGGAATCTGCCAGGAGCTGTCCTGCTGTAGCACCTGAAGGCTGCTGGGAGGTAGGGCAGAGCTGCTGGGAAGGCAGGATGATATCCCTGCTCAGCCAGGCTGCTCTCCAGCCCAGGGCTGGGGCTGAACCTGTTCAGCAGCAGGGCGTGCTGCCAGCACCACGGAGAGGTCAGCACATCCCTGGGGTGAAAAAAGGAAAAGCCATTCAATATCCAATCAAACAATACAGTGTAGGAAGCCTTCACTCACAATCTCACCACTGGATAATTCTGGTGTAATCAGAAATTAATCATTTTGGCTAGAAAAGTACACAGGAAAATTATTTCAATAGGAAAGCAAGCCACTGGTTTTTGTAATTATTGCATTTAAAACACCAGCTTCTTCTGTGACAAGACATTCTCCATTTTTCTTATTTTATGTAGATGATATAAATGATGAAGCAAAATGCTGTTCCTGACTACAAAGTACTTCCCTAGGGATAAAGAATAACTGTAATATTAGTTGTAAACAACAAAAATAATCACAAACACATTGGCTTTACAGTGTTCATTCCAGACAACACTAAAATGCCATTTTCACAAATGTTCTTTCTTACATTTTATGTTCTGCAAACACTGGGCCATAGATATATTTGAAAGACATCAGTGGTATGTGATAGAAACAAACTTGTTTGTCTTTCAGGCCTTTCTTACATGGATTTCCCCCATTTTTGTTTGAATTCCTATTAGTAAGTTTTCATTTGATCTCAAAAAAAAATATTCCCCAGGAGTATTCAGTGCCTAAAGCAGAAGAAACCACATTAACCCAATTGAAGAGTTTTCAAGTTGACTTAATTAAAACTAATGCTGTGCATCTATGCTTTTTCTTTTTAAATAATGAAGTTTTTCAGCAGCTGTGTGATCAAGACCCAAATTAAGTGACAGCCTTTGCCATATGTATCATTGCTAACTCCTTCTCTCTCCCCTTCCCTCCACCTCCCCAAAGGCACAGACCTGACCCTGCTCCAGGCATCTCCCAGCTCTGCTGTGTACTGCTTCTCAAAGTGCTCCAGAACCACCCGACAGATCTGCTTCTGCACTTTCCCTTCTGGTTTCTTCTCCAGCTTCAGAGAAAGGAAGAAAAAAGAAAACCAGCAAAGCCAAATTAAACCCTCTCACCAGAACTAATAAAAAACATTTTACTAATTACATCAACTTGGTATCAGTGATATTAGAACGCTCAGACATTAAGACTACATCTTTATGTGATCAAGATGTAACAGCTGCAGCACACCCTCCCTCCCTGCTCGGCTGGTTAATAAATACCCCTCCATATCCACTGTGCTGATCATCCAGTGCCTCCTGGGACTCTGATGGATTTAACCTACGAAGGGAAGGGAAAGAGCTTTTGGTTCCTAATCAAACCCCAAGGGTAAACGCTGAATTCCCCTCCCTAAGGGCACCCCGTCCAACCGCAGGGACAGTGCAGGGACGGAGCTCGGGCTCCAGAGCCGGGAATTCTCTCTCTGTGCCGGGGCAGCTGCCTGCAGGAGGCACAGACACCCAGGGGTGCGGAGGCACAGGCACCCAGGGGTGCGGAGGCACAGGCACCCAGGGGTGCGGAGGAGGCAGGCGGGGCGCACAGGGGCTGGAGCGCCCTCACGGCCCCCACAGGAAGCGGCCGGG
>VWZU01019429.1:376305-411684 GCA_013397095.1 Sterrhoptilus dennistouni | reverse complement strand
TTAACCGTGGGAGGCTGACTCACCATCCCGACTCCTCTACCTCACCAATAGACAAACCAGGATTAGACAGCACCTTTTCAACAATTTATAAAAGTGATCCTCATCCCCGCGCCTGCTGGAGGTTCTGACGGCATCCGCACCCCCCTCACCATCACGTCTGTGCTTGTACCTTGTCACCAGACCTTTATTCCCATCTGGCCCCGCCTCTGGAAGTGCTGCTCAGCTCACCTGAACCACACCGGAGATCAGCTCCAGCCCAACTCCCTGCTTCTGCCATGAAAAACTGCTGGAGGTTTGAGAACTATTCACAGAAACTTCACACACACTCATTTTCAGATAAAACATTCTCCAGAGACAGCAATCAGGAGGACCACTGTACCCCAGTTCAGCAGCACTAAAATCTGAGGCTGGTCTCATCTGATCCCTTCATCTGGACAGAATCTGAGACATGCAAACTGCTCCTCCAAGGTATCCAAGGATGCTCTGTTGGGCGGCTCCTGCTGCAATCGCTGTGTCCTAGCAAAACAAAACAAATCCCCACACACCCTCTCTTTCGTGCCCATTTGCCAACTCTCACTAACAGCAAGTGGCAAACTTTGTTTAGGAGTAGCTTAATTAAGGCTTCTGCAGGCTGAACTCAGCCTCTGAAATCCAGACTGGAAAGGAGTGCAAAGGTAAAGGCAGGAGTGCTACTCTATGGATAAATATTTGAGTTTCAGGCACCAGCTAATGAAGACTAAGTGTTTTTGCTCACCTCATGAAGATTAGGACCAGGCTTGAAAGCTTATTTAAAATGCTTCTGTCAGGGTTGTGACAAAGGGCCTGGAGGCAAAACAGAGACCTCTTACCTGTCAAACGTGAAGGTAACCTGAAAGGCATTTTGGTGAGTTTTACCAACAGATACAGAACAAAACTGGTTATAAAAAGTAATTCTCTGTGGCTGTAATTCTGCCAAGGCCAGTACCATGCCAGCAAATATGCACAAGAATTGAATTTTACCATACAAATAAACAAAATGATCTGCTGAATGAGTCACCTTTCTCTAAATCTATGGCTATATTCCACCATAGGCCAGATGGTGCCACCACTGTGCCTGAAACCAGATTTCCACCAAAGCAAAGAAAGGTCTCTGCCTCATCAGCTCATCAGCCCCATCACAGCCAAACTGCAAACAGCAAAAATGCATCTTGTATCTCTCTCATGTGCCAATGCAGATAAACTTACTTGAAATTACATTAACAACAGGCTCCATTACTTATTCTGTCTACGAATGCATCTATTGAAATACTGGTGGGTATGTTTTATTCAAAATAGTAAAGTATTTCAAGTTGAATGACCCCAGGAGCCAAGAAGCTAACACGATGGCAAAGTTATTGGGTAGCATCCTGAAGTTACAGTACTAAACTTTCCACTAGAATATTGGAATATATTACTGAAAAAAAATACTGCTTGAATCTTATTTAAAGGAGAAAAAAAGAAGCTGTGTTGTTTACCTTGTTACAGTCCACCAATCCTTTCCAATCTCACACCAGAGACCTAACGGATACCAACTAGGTCTATTTTCAATAATTTTGATTTTAAAACCTTTAAATCTATGGGTAAGGTCTCTCTGTGGATTCTAGGATGTAACTAAAAGGGAAAACAACCTGAAAAACTTATTTTGAAGCACTGAGTCTCTTACATTAATTCAGTTAATGAATGTTACTATTCCTTCTAAGAAGATACTTTCAACTTACCTTGAAAATATTTTGTCTAAAATGTATTTAAGACATTACATATAGATAATGCAAAATGTTCTGCTTAAACAGTGAATTTCTGTGTTCTTACCACTCCTGTACTTAAATAGCTGCATGCACTGATATATTTCAAAAGTGATCCTATGGATGACAAAGTCTGACAAAATCTAATTTGTGCTCTCAATTTACAGCTGTAAAACTTTCATCTCTCAGATATCAATTGCACTATCAAAGCTCTTTATAGGTATACTTATACACGTAACTTACTGACAATCTCTCAGTATTTTCTAAATTTGATCACATCTCTCCTGCAAAAATATGCAAAGATTCTGTCTATAAGGTCTCTATTTTGTACATTTTAGAAATGTGAGACTTGCAGCCCTTAAATATTAATGTCTAGGCTTAGTTCCAAAAAATTGTACTTTTATGGTAATACAGGCAACATGTTGATGCTTTGCATTAATTTTATTCTATACATAAATGTCATCTTGAGCAAATAAAAAGTCAGAGCAGTATAAATTACTGAAAAAAAACCCCACCATAGTAAATAATTACAAAGCATATTAATAAAACAAAACCTTATAAAACATTTTTGAGTACCTTGGTCACATACTGATAAAATTTATTTTAAAAGCAAAAATCAAAACTTATACATGTTCCCACAACACACAGAACACACAGTTCATATATAAGCATCAACATTTTAGTTTTTCAAATTTCGTTACCACAGCAGTATTTAGCTTTATTTTTAATAAAGACTTCCATGACATTATTTTAGGAAAGAGGAAAACAAAAGAGTTATACATTCCTAGAAATTGAAGCTGTAAAAAAGTATGTCTGCAAAAGTAGAGCCTTTAAACCAAAAACTTAAGTGGCAACAGAGCTAGTGTTAGTAAAGTTGAGACTGCACATAAAAAATTTTATGCAACCTCCCCTCCACTTAGTATTTGTGTAGTCTGAAGGGAAAATGACCAAATCCTGAGAATAATTCAACTGAATCATGTTACAGTATTAGAATACAACAAAAGTATTCTCATGCTGGTAGTCACATAGACACTGTTTCCTCCTTTCTCTAAACTAGCAAACACAGAGGAATAAACCTCTCCACCTATTCCAAATTTAGTATCCTTAAGATGCTAAGTTTGGAATAGATTCCACCTTACTCTAAAAATCTTTATCATTCCATTTTAACATGCCAGATGCTTGTGCAACTCCTTGCTGCAAGGGGAGTATGGCAAAGATTTCCAGTACCAAAGTGCTGAACATGTAACACATCACATTGTTTCAACATCTAAACTCCTTTGGTAAAACCACATTATTGACAGAGCATGATATAAAATTATCAAATTCTGCTTCTCCAAAAACTGCCCTGAATGAGGGCTTCATCCTGTCTGTCATTAAGTGGCAGAACAATGAACCTTTACAAATATACCACTGGTTGTCTCCAAAGTAACAGTAAAAAACATTTAAATAGGAATGTAACAAATTATAACCCTTGTTGGTTAGGTATCACTTGTATGTGATTTTCAACACATTTTAAGGAATGTTATATAAATCCTTAAAACCCATGGTTTCTCTAGTTTGTAGTATGGTATTTTAGAATTATTGAGATTAAAAACTGGGAGGAATCAACCATCTGCATACTGGTTGATTCAGTTTCCCATCAAAATGGACGATTTAATCAGTGCAAATTCCCCACTAGTGCAATTTGCTTGTTTGTTGTAGTAGACAATACAGTATTCCACTCTTTTTTTTTTCCCCACAGAATTTATTTCCTATGTCAAACTCAGTTAAAAAAACAAAGAAAACAACAGATAAGAAAACTTCCAGACAGTTGAAATAGATTATTTTTTTATAAAAAGTATTTATTTAAATTTTTTTAAATCTTACTCTCTGCTTCAGTTTGCCAGAAATATGAAATATGTAATGTAACACCTAAGAAAAGGTATTGGTACTGTAAGAGAAATATAAGAGTCAAACACACTTGATTTTTATGCACTTGACTATCAGCTTTCTAAGGCTCCCTAGGTATCATTTTATTGGTAGTAGGTACACAGCTCCACTCAAACTTTCAACTCATTTTATAAAAAGGTAGAAAAATATATTTAATATTTGTTTAACCTTTCTATATTCACCCTATCATACAGGAATCTTACAAAATGCTTTAGAATCATTTTTTCCCTGAAAAAAATACCAACACCTGCACAGCACCTGGAGAAAGGTCTCAGTGGGAATGTGCAAACCAGTATTTCGGGATCTTGAAGGTGTTTTTCTTCAGGTTTACAGCCATGTCTTTTCACAGGTAAACCAAATAAATCCTGAAGAAGAGCTGGTGATGTGAAAAGTAAATTATAAAGTCTGCCCACCTAAGTACAACAGGATGAACTCCATGTTTAGTTGTCATATGCTGATAAAATGTCATGTAAAAAATTTTCCTTCAAGGTTAAAAAAAAAGGCAGAATTTTAAAATGATGTTTTTTAAAATTCTCATTGTGCTCCAGTTAAGCAATGACATCATGGGTATCACTGTTGGGTCTTTGGCGTAGTGTCAGCGGGGGCAAAGGCTTTCCATAGAAATCTGTGGAAGAAATTCCAGAGGAGAAAAACACATCAATCTGTCACCTGCCACCTTCCTGGCCCAAAGAACATTTACTAAATTCTTGCTTTCTTAATGGAAGCCAGCTATTCCATGAGTTTAGAGCTAATTCCTCCAAGCAAACTTTCAAACCTAATGCTAATTAATGTCTAGAGATGGATTGGCCAAACGAGGGTTTAATTACATTTTGTTATACATGCATCAGCATTTGCAAAATCAAGCCCAAAGGGGACCTGTAAACATCCCTAAAAATAGGAAAGGAAAAATCCAAAGTGTACAAACAGCAACTGAAAAAATGAAGCACTGAAATTTCTATGTGCTGTAGTCAAGGCTGCACTGCAATCTAGTTTTAAATCACAGTAATACTGGGCAGAATCCAAAGTTTTGGGACCATCTATGCATGGCATTTATCTTGCAAGCTAAAATAATTTTCTAAAATAACTATTTCAGAATTTTTAGATAAAACTGCAACATTTCCTTTTGTCAATAAGGGATGTCAATTTAAAGTGGTAAAATTGCACAAGACAAAGTTAATAAGTATATCAGAAAAGAGTAACAAGTGTTCTCAGACATTTGTAATGGATATAAAATAAAAACCCCATGCAGACTGGAACATGCAAAGCACTTCACAAGCAAAATAATATGGAAGATGGTAAGAGGAAAAAGGTAGAAATCAAGAAAAAAATAAAAGCAGCTTTTTGAAGCATTCAAATCTCAATTTTGTTTATACAGACCACCTTCTTCCCCAGCAAAGCCTTGATGGCCTGCCAACACAAAATTCAGCTTTAATAAATCATCATTTTTGAAGAAGAATATATCCCACTTGTTCTACAGGTGCAATAACTTCTGTTAAAGTTGCATTCCTGAGCTAAGTTTAACAAAAGCAAACAAACTTGACTGCACTGCTTTAAGAGTATGTGGACCTTCTGTAGGATCAAGGTTTTAATTAACCTTACATTTAGTCAGCAAAATGAGAACACTTTTATATTATTGTGGTAAATATTTTGATTTCAATAGCACTAATTACAGCAGCAAGAAAACTGCAACAAATTATTCTAAGGTAAATGAAAATCTGTCCAGTGGATGGTTTTATTCACCCATTTTTTGAGGTCTGGCAGAGCACTTTAGGAGTGGCAGAGAATTTTACCTCCTATAATGAAAGAGGTTTAACATTCTTGCAAATGTCTCCTCCACTGACAATAACCAGGTGCTCATCATCTCATGTTGTGCCAAAATTATTAGCATGACTGGAAAAATTGCAGGCTTTAGTAAGTGTGTAATTATAAAGTTTAAATGTCTGAAAAAACTTTTAAATCCACCTTTGAATTTTGGGCAAAGCTGGGGGAAGGAAAAATCCCCGCTGATTTATTTCTCCGCTGAAGGGACAACCGAAAATAAGTTGATTTTCAGAAAGATGCAATTTGGGGATTATTGTAAAAAAGGAATCCAAGGTAGACTCCACTGGTCTTAGGGAAATTCTGAGTTTCCACTCAGGAGCAGGTTCTCAGTGTGCAAAATATGTAAGAATTCATTGAAAAACACTGTTGGGTGAGAGAAAATGAGCAAAGCCAGATGGGAAACTAAATCAGTTCAAGATGGACTTCGCAGTGCTGGGTTAACAGTGGAACTCAATGATCTCAAAGGTTCTTTTCCAATCTCAATAATTCTCTGATTCTATGGATCTCAAACTGACAGAGTTAAAACCCCACAGCTGCTTTAAGCAAAATAAATAAATAAATAAATAAATAAATGATATTTTTGGAAATGAGGACCTAACTAAAGGTCTGACAGTGCTGGGCTATGTATGCAAAGAACTTTTTTCATTTATAAATAGTGCTTTCCTAATAGCTGTTTTCTTGCTAGGAATTGCAAGTGTGAATCTCGTGAGTGGGTTCAAAATTCCTGAAAAAAAAGAATACATCTCCCAAAGAGTAGGCTTGAATTCAGCTGTAAATTCTGAGTACTTCAAGTTTGCTCCTACACCTCTGGTCAAGAGATAATTTACCTACCAACATATTTGCCATTGTTAACTTCAAAATTATTTAATAATTATACCTATTTTACAAATTAACAGCTAACTTAAGCAAGGTTTTTTCCTCTTTGTCCCACCCATGCTCTTCCTACAGAATGCAACACCTCCCTTGGGCACAGATGAAAATTGAGCTCCTTTTCCTCCCCTCCCTACCTCTTCATCTGGCTTTCCTTTCTTGTCGCCTTCTCTCTATTTGCCTTTAAAAAAAAGAGCAAGATGGGTTTACAATTAAGATTACAAATCACATTCTAAGCACATGAATTTCATTCCTGTGAGAAATAAATATTTTGGGTTTAGTAATCTAATTTCCCCTTCAGGCTTCTTTTGATTCACTGGCAGAAAAGCTCCTTGTTCTTGTGTTCCAGATGTCTCCAAATACACTTTTCAAAATTTGGAAAATAAAAATAAGAAAAATGAAGAAGCTATCATCTCAAATTCAGGAAAAAAATGTAATATCAACATAAGAGAAACAATTTTGTTATTATCTTTCACAATCTTCCAAAATTAGAAATTAATCTTTAGTGAAGCAAGAAATCAAGACTCTGCCTAGTGCACCTTGATATTTCCAGTTAAAAATTTTCATTTTAATGCAGTATGGATTTGGACTCTTCAAGTAACTGGCCCCATTACTCTTTGCAATGTGTCACTTTATAATTTTTAGGTGCAAATAACTTCAGATCATTAACAACTTCTGATATCCCACACCATTATAAACTTTATAAGGGAATTGGAGAGAACTCATCATTTTTTCCTAATAAAAAAAATCAGACTTGAAAAAATCAAAAAGATGCTTTCTACTAAGCAAAAGGGAAAGCTTTTGGTCAATGAAATTTGGAATTCAGAAATGAAAAACAGACGAAGAATGAAGTGAATGTAGAAGTGAATGGACAATGGAGAATGGTTTTAAAAGGCACAAAACCCCGAATACTTTCCATTACCAGGATGATGTGTTTCACCAAGAGGCTCAAGTTTTCCAAGTCTATTAAGTTTGGGAGTTCCCCATCCAACTAAAGGAAAACAAAAACTGTCAGAGCATTCCATGACTGCACTGGATTATTCTGAGCTGTACAGACACCACATCTCCTTGGGAGAAATCAGAGCATTTAGAAATGCCCAAGCTATTCACTACATTGCAACCATGATGAAAAAACTTCAAAAATAAACTGATTTACCTTAAAAATACTAATATTTTTAATCACTTCAGTTGAATAATCAAGTTTCTGGCTCTTTTTTTTAGGAAATCATGTTTTCCCCCATGTAATAGGCCAAATCAATGCTGCTGGAAGTTCATAGCATGAAGTGGGAAACTGCATCAAAGATTTTCTAGAGAGAAAGTTTTAGTAGCTCCTCTCTGTATGAAGACCAGTCCAGTTTCACCATTCACAAGTGAGACTTTTAAAGGATTACCAACCACAAACTGAGACACCAATTCTTGTTTTTACACTTACCTGGTGGAAGGGCTGGTGGTGGTGTAGGATTCTTGGGAAGAGAGTCCTCTGCATTAACAGGTTCTACTCTGTGGCCTCTTTTTAATCTTGGTTTTTTACTTTTTTTCTTACTGTTATCTACATCCAACAGAAATAAAACATTACATATCCTGCAGTTATATTAGGGTAGCATCCTACATTAGATTCTAATACAATTGTTGGGGAGATACATCTGAGTTTGCAGTCCAAACTTAGACATAAAATTATGGGAAATGTAAATCACTCAACATTTTGCTCTAGAAAATAAAACTGTGGGCATAAAATATTGGGAAATGTAAATCACACAGCATTTTGCTATAGAAAATAAACTGTGGGCATAAAATAGATGCAAGCTCCACATTTCCATGAAGAAATTCAACTTATATTATATTATATTCCTGCATTTTTGTGTTTCCAATAGATAACATTGGTATGGGGTATGATGACAAATAATATGGACAGAAGCAAGAAGCATGTGAAAAATCCCATGGAATGATTTAAAAGGCAGCAGTTTTACCTGAGTCAAGGCATTCTGAGGCTTGTTGGTCACTCTCCTCTGCATGCTGCAAAAGCTGGGCAGTTGTAGAGTTGCACCTTTCCATCCTGCTGTCATTTGTGTGTTGGCTACTGCTACTGGATGAGTGGTCTTGTTCTCCTTGGGATTTCAAGACAGTTGTAGTCTTTTCAGTCTCCAACTTTTGCCTCTTCTTTTCCTTTTCCAGCTTATTTTCATTCTAACAAAAAGGACAATTTTTTTTAATGACTTCTAATGCCGTAAACTGACTAGTAAGACAGGAAGGTTATTAAAAAATGAAAACGTTCCCCAAATAGCCTGCATTTAGCATAGAATTTATTTTCATACATGAAGAAAATAAATTTCGGAAATCCTATCCAGAGGAAGGGCGGGGGAATTATAAAACAGTAGGATCTTTAGATTTATTGCCTGTTTTCTTACTTTTGGTTCTATTAAAAAAAAAAACATACAAACCTTCTACTTTCTTTCACCTCCATTACTTTTTATTAATGTGTTAGTTAAAAAAATACAGATGCACAGAACCTAAGCCTCCAGAAAATGCTGTCCCAGTTTGGATAAATACCTATTGTGGCATACAGCCTCAATGACAGGCTGAAGAGCAAATGTTTGAATTACTTGCTGGAAAAGTTTACATGTTTCTTTAGATTGTGTTATCTCCAGGCAACTGAATAAAAAAATATGAACTCAGAAAAGTAGGTTAAGAAAACTTTAGTATATGAATGTGATTTTCATATTTCAAAATTAATGAAAGTTCTCAAAAGTCTATTTTCAACTGGAAAGAGGTTATGCTTACAAATCTGATTCACTGACCCACCACATCACTAAAACACTTCAGAAGAAACTAATAGACCTTGAATATTTTCCACTACTGAATCCCAGGACTTTAATTAGGAAATGTTTTCAGTCATGTGTTTACATTTATTATACTGTGTCTACAAAACTTTTGCTCCCCAATCAATAATAGGGATTTTCTTATCAAGAAAACATTGATTCAATGCACAGAAAACAAGGCTGCCAAGATTAAAATAAGAATTAACAAAGTGCTGTGCAGACAGAACAACTCCTTGCAATGCCCATTTTTTTCATTGCCTCTCAGACATTTGTTAGTGGTAGTTCTAAACTGACCCAGATTTCCACCTGTTCTCCTACCTCAGAGATTACAGCAGATATAGGCTGGAAGGGGTTTCCACATTTCCCAGGTTCAGGGTCTTCCTCCTCAGGTGCATTTCCTTCTTCTTTTTCCCTTTGGCATTGTTGTTGGGTTTATGTTGTTTCAGAGGTTTCGGTGTTTGGTTTTGGGGGTGTTTTTTGGGGGCAAGGAGAGGGGAAAGAGGGAGAATGAATAAAATATTATGAAAACACCACAAATTTTATAGAGAACAATGTCAGCCCTCCCCACTACACCTCTCAGTGAGGCATAAACCCAACACAATCTAACATGGTCAGGAGGTTTTCTGTGTGCAGAGACGTGGCAGATTAGGAGCAAACCAATTTTTTTTAGAAATTTGTGAAATATATATAAAATCATGTCAAGTTCCAGCTGTTTAAAATGTACTTAAGTAATTTACTTGTTTATTTAAACCAAAACAGTCAGAACATAGTCCAAGACACTTCCCAGCTACTTCTCACAGTTAACTCAGACTCAAAATTCTCTGCCTATATAAGGCCGAGCAGAGGACAGGGGTGCTCAGCAAATATTTTAAGAATCACCCAGTAAAATGATTCACATCAGCTCTTCAAGTCACCACAGCAGGCTGCTAAAGACCAGAAAGGACTTTGAAGGGGAGCAATAAATCACTTATCCTGCTTCCCCTCACTGCATCATTTTTAGTTCCTTCATGCCTCACCTGTTGGATATTCTGAAGTTTATTAAGCATAATATTAAATAAATTTTTATATCTACTCTTTGATATTTACATATGGGTTAGCGAGTCTATCTTTATACTTTATTTTAGAAAGTAACTTCAGATTAAATCACAGGAATTACTTTTTTAGGTCAGTCTTCTGTGAAGTTATATTAGTAAGGCCAAATTTATTCCACAACTACCTGGCAATTCTCATTCACAGTACATTTCCAGCATGCAGCAAATCAAATAAAGGGGATGAAGAGGCAAAAACTTCAAGAAAGGCTCTTGGCTTGTAAGCTTTAAATCCTGGATAGGCTGGTACCCATAAGATCTATGCACAGGAATGAACCAAATATCTTAGAGAAGGGAGGAAGGGATGGAGTAGGAAATACCTCTGTTCTCGTATCCTCCTGACTCGCTCAGCTCTCTCCAGTTTCTCCTGCTCCTCAAGTGCTCTTTGCTCTGTGGTGTCTCTCTGGATGCGCTCATGTAAGGCATCAAAATCTTTTGCTATGATATGGAGAAGCCAAAATAGCCCCTTTTTTATTGATTTATCAATTTTTTTCCCACAGCCCATGATGGCTGAGCAAGGTTCCTGTAAATATACAGAGAAGGAAGGAAGAAATATTTGTGGTTCAGACCACATTCCTTGACTGGAAACAAGAAATTAGCTGAACAATTACTGTTTACTGTGAAGCTTGTAAAACACTGAGAAGTGTGGGTTATAAATAGTCCATGCTAGATTTATCAATCAAGATTGAAAAATCTGAGATGAAAGAGAATCAGTTTTGTTTCAGTTCATGAAAAAAAGCTCAGCAAGTTCATAAGCACCTCGGGGATAAATAAAATCTCCTGTGAGTTTGTCAGAAAAGCTGTCAAACCAACTGAATTTTTTACATCAGAACAGGGACTGCACCTCGATTGGAGTAAAACCTTTTTGTCATTATACTCTAAACAACAAGTGAGAGAAACATGATCTAGGCAAATCTGTTGAAAGATAAATACAAACATCACTGAGAAAATAGTTCTGAAAATAGTTCTGAAATACTTATATTCAGTTATATATATTATAACTGAATTATTATTATATAACTATTATATAATACTTATATATTAGTTAATAAAAAACACATCTGGTAAGAAAACATTGAAGGACCGAGAATGCTTCTCTTGAGATTAGAACACTTCAGGGAGATAGGATAATAGCCTTTAAAAACACAAGGTGAAACTGCAAATGGGAAAAGAATAATTTCCTCTAAATTTTTCATGCCAGGAAGACAAGTAAAATAGGTTTTAATTGGGACCAAAGCAGCAGGGCTTGATTCAAGCTTGGAACAGGGACAAGACATTCTCTCAAGATCTCCTGGGAACTGTTTTCCAGAATGTTTTGGACCACTGTATGTGTCTTTTAAAGCATTCTCTGAATAACAATTGAATAGATCCAGCTACGTGTATGGCATGCAGAGATGATATTTCACATTGATCATGTTCAAGATTTGTGTTTATGAAGATTAAATGAGACCAACTCTCCAATGTCAACATCTGAAAAACTCTCAGTGCTTTCTCCATCTGACAAGCATGTAAATGGCACCATACTCAGATATGGAATGTACAATTTACAGCAGAAAAAAAATATTCTGACCAGTTATGTTTAAGTTAAGGTTCAAATATGAGTCCTTTTCACTATGGAACCCTGCAATACCCTCCAGCAGAACCTACTCAAGAGGAAGATGTATAGAAGATGTATGCAACTTGTTTCTCTGAGAAAACTGAGCTCAAACACTGGCCAGCACTGGGGCAATGTTCTCAGTTTGTGCCAAGATTATTGTTGCTGCAGTTTGGTTACAAAATATAAACATTTAGTAACACGGAACATACAGACATATCAAATAACAGGAAGGTCGTTCTCACTGACACTGTCCAACAGCAAGACAAATTACTCCTTCCATTTGCTTTAATATTTTGTGGGGAAATTTCAAGATCCAGTGGAAAACTAACTAAAAGAGTAAGAAGAAACAAAAGGCTTTTTGGTCCTTGTCTAACTTTCTATCTTGTTTCACAATGCCTCGGTTTAAATTAATCCCAGGAGTCATTCTACTGAAGGAATTTGGGACCACGTTTATCCTTAAAGAGCCTGGTAAAGAATGTGTCCAGTAGAGTATGAAACAGTCTTAAGAGTGTGTGATCTGGTGTCTTTCCTAATTACACAGAAAATATAAATAAAGAACAAGAACAGGATTTTACTGGCACATGTCAGAAATGAAGCAATTCAGCTGTACTGGAATACACTAGTATATTTCAGGTCTTTTCTTTACTGAGTATTTTTCAAGAAAATATTTTTGGCACAAAAGTTCCTTGGAAAAAAACAAGGATGAACTTGCAATTTTAATTTTTATGACTGCTATATGTGCAAAGTGCACTAACTGAAGGAAAGCACTCAGATAATCATGACTTAATAAACAGAGCTAAACCCTGCTCTAACTCAGCTATTAGAGAAAATAATAGCAATATGTAGTGCTCTACAAATTTTGCAAATCTCTCTAATGAATTAAAATTATTTTTTCATTTTAAAATCCAAAGCTGAAATGGTTTTGTAAAACTGCCTTCTTATGTTGGTTAATGACACCATAACCCTCATTGTGTTTCAAAATGTTTTTTAGTGCCATCAGAAAAAGATTGTGGAAGTAAAGCCCTAGGCAGATTAAAACAAAGGCTTAAAGAAAAACTTCAAGGACTACTAATTTGGATATATTATCTGAAATATTGACCAATATTAAGTAGCTTTCATAAAGATTTCTGGTTTTGGCTCCCCCCACAATGACTCCTCGCTAGGTTTTTTTTTCTTAACAGGACAGTGAATACTACATCTAAATTCCAGTTTTATGCCATGTAGCACAATTTCCTACCTTAATGGAAGCTTTACACAGACATGAGAAAATACAGCATCTTAAAATCTACTTACAATTTGACAGAGACACTTGTGTTCATTAACCAGCTTTTCCAGAGATAAGGACTCGATTACATCTGCTTCTGACAGAGCTCCTTCTCTGTCCTGCTTATTTGCCAGCCTAGAGGGAAGATCAAAAGGAACACTCAGCATCCTGCCACAAGACAGACTCTCACATGTCCAAAAGCTGAGTTTGGGACAAAACTAGGAAGAAGGGGAAGACTGAGAAAGAAATTATAAAATTCCTTGTTTCAGCTTTAATTATTTTTTCTACTTAATAAGCATGTTAGTCTATGCACCATTTTCAGCAGATATTAATGTTAGATAATTGCTAAGGTGCCTAGTAATAATTTAATATTATTTCTAGAGAAAGCAATCATATTTACAGTTAAGAAAATGGACATAAAACATCATCCTGCTTTACATCCAAAGCAACACAGGACAATCTGTTGGAGCATCTGGAAGAAAGTTCACACTTCTGCAATTTCCCAAACCTTGAGCATTTCCCTGTGTAGAAGTGCTTCAGGATCATCTCAGCTCTCCCTGCGACCCAGCATTTGTCTCTGATACCAAACAATGTTTTGAATTTGCTCTTCTTGAGTAAAACTTAAAAAGTGTAGAGGGAGGAACTGGCATGAATGTCTCTAAAAACCATAATTTATTAAATAGAGGAAAGCAAAAAAAACCCCACATAAGTCACAAAATAAGAATTCTGTAAGATGAGGACCATTGTCTTGTCACTTACATATGGTAGGAAACAGGACTCTAGAAGACAGACATTCATTTAGGAGTATAAAAATACAATCTAACCTTATTTTGCACTTTCTACAACACTATTAATCCAAGCTAAGTGCTGCACAGCATTAGAAAATAAGAAATCTGTACTTGCTTCTCTCTAATAAAGGAATTCCACTAAAATAATGTTCCTCTGAAATATAGCAATATTTCAATGACATGGGAACTCTGACTCAATTTTCTGGATAAGAAGACAAATATTTGGCTTCCACAGGTTCAGTGGCAGAAGGTTTTGGAACCAGACATCACAGTCTTCCTCCTGAAATCTCAAGTCATTATCATTAACTCAAATGGCTTTTAGGGAACTTAGGCCAAAGTTTGAATTTATGTTAATTCCTTGCTGGGAAGGAACAGTGTTAAGAATTCATTCTATAGTTACCAGAACTTGTCAACACTTTAATTTGATCTAAGATCTTATTCTTCCATGTTCTCCAGAATCCCAGGATGAGAGCTTCAATTCTTAATTATTTTATTCCCACGAGATTTTTCACCACCAAAAACATTAGAAAAAAGGCTGTGTTGCATCTACAACCCAAAACCCCCATCCCTTGTTACCATCACCCTCATGAGCTACGATTCATTACCTAATCTTTCATCTTCCTTTCCAAGAAGAATCTGTTTATGAAGGAGGCCATAGAAAAGCAGCATCTCAAATGTCCAGTCTCTCTCTCAGTCTTCATCATTCTTAACTATTTGTGGTCCAAACAATTCAAACCATTCACTTATTTATCATCATCCCGGGGATAAAAAATCCCCATGTCCTCCTGATAATCCAAACTTTGCTGGCTTGGCCTGCAGAGCTGGAAAGAGGACAAAGCTCTTGTCCCTGCCCTTCCTTGATAATGAATTCCCACTTTTTAAAGAGAGAACTTCTACAGTGCTTTGCATGATTTAGTGCAGGGATCCCCAAACTGCTGCTCAATGCATATACAGAACCTGGGATATTTTCAATATGTTTGTAATATTCTGGCACTGCTTCTTTTCACCAACCAGCTAGAACAAGACTTGTTCTCTCAGTATTTAGCTATGAAACCAAAGCTGGAGCAGGGAAAAACTGAGATGCAATGCAAGAAAGTAATCAAAAGGCTAGAAACAATAACCTCCACTTTTTTTCTCCCCCACATAACCTATTTTGTTACAGTCTGAAAATTCTACTGTGCTGCCTCTTAGTCTCAAGAAGCATTCCTCAGCAGTGCTGTCAATTCATCTAGATCTAATTGAAAGAAATATTTCTGAGCAGTGTTTGTTGCCACAGCCTATTCCTCTCTCACCTGAAGATTAAATAACTGCACTATTTCTGCTGTTCTTGCTCTGCACAGCTTACAAAGCACAGCTGAAGCAGAATGAAATGCTGGTAAGCTGCATAGCTCAGTGGCAATCTGACACTAACATCCCCCAGCTCGCAGTAGCTGCTGATTTTTAACCTCTAACACCTTGAAAAGCATCATATTTATCTTTCTGATCAATTAGCTTCCACTTTCTCTGCAGCAATACTGACTGCATTCCAAAAATACAGCTGAGGTGCTGTACCTGGAAAAGCAGCATATCCAAACAGCTGTCTCTGCCTAATCTCCCCAGGAACTGAAGCGGTTTTGCTGAGATCTATCTACTGCTGCACATCCCTGCCAACTTCAGACTTTAGGTCAAACTTCTAAAACAGAGTTCAAGTATTTTTAAGATACTGTAGTCAAATGCATTATTCTGCAGGGCCTTTTTTCTCCCCATAAACAGATCCATCTACCCTCCATAATTCCTCTTCCCTCCACGCTTTGGTGCAGAAGAAAGCAAAGCCTGCACTCACACTTGTGCTTCCACTGCTCCACTTGCAGCTTCTCAGGGGAGCTGCTCCAAGGCACTTCCTGCTCCTGGGCACTCCAGAGGGATCCGCCTCCCAGCAGGGCTGGCTTTCAAACAGGCACAACCAGATTCCCCAGGCACAAAGTAATCAATTTGCCTGGCTCCTGCAGTTGCAGAAGGCAGTTTCTCTCTCACTCTACCACTACTGAGGATGATCACACTTGGACAACGATACAAGAACTAGAAGCAGGAATAATGAAGGAAATACTTCATGGAATGTTACTCAAGACACGTTACTCAGGGAATATTCTGGAAAAATGTTTTTGGGATTATACTGAAGATTAACCTCAGGAGCTCCTGCGTAAAGGGTAAAAGCCACCAGCACAGGATTCAGAGGTAAATACTCTTCTCTTACTTAACATCTCTAAATTTGCAAATATCAGAAAAAGGCTTTGTAGTGGGGCTTAGAATGGGAATGTGCCATAGTGTCAAGACATAAAAATAACGTATGTCTGCCTTGCAAAGAGGTATTTCTGTGGCTGAGTATGGACTCACAGCTCTGCTGCTCTTGTACAGGAACACCAGGGTTTCAGGCAAGTTTTATGCAAAAAAAACCCCCCTTCTTCAGGGAATATATCAGTTATCTTAAAGGACAGACTTTGATTTTAATTTTCCAAGTCAGTTGAACTTCATATATAGCAATTTTTCATATTTAAAAAACTTGCAGGAAGTATATATCAAAGCATACTTGAAAGCACAGCAGAGTGGCTGTTAGTTTATCATATTAAATTTGCTGAGTAAGAAGCTTTCATCTATAAAATCATGCTTGGCTTATTTCAGTTTCACATAAAGTATATTTGAATTGTCTTACTGTAACAAACATACGTCATGCAAGAAATAAAGAGAAAGTTGGCACCAACTGCTTTTAGATCAAGTAGGATTTTTCTATGCAACTGGAGAGCTTTTGAACTTTAAGAGTCACGGGAAACAATGTGGAAAGGGAGTGTTATGTGTGCATTGGCACAACTGACATCTACAGCTCAGTGACAATATTTCTGTTATAAGCCACTTCTGCCAGAGAAAAACAAAGTCTGAATGCTGTGGAAGTTTCCTTGGCCTGCCTATAAAATCTCAATTACTGAGCAAAGAGGGGGAAAAAAAAACCCAACAGAAACCAAACCAGTATTAAAATTTTACTTTGCAATACAAAATCCGTAAAAATGTCTCAGATACGCTACTTTTGAGGTTATATTTACTCTGAATCAGTAATCACAACCCCAAAATTTTGGGTCAGATCTGCATAGTGTCCATCAAAATTCACGAAGAGCAAAGCATCCCTGAGGTCAAAATATTACAAGCATTAGAACTATCCTCATGATTGAAAGCAACTGTAGGAAAATGAATCTTTATGAGAATGGTTTACCTAAGATAAAAAGAATTAGCCTTTAAGGTTACTTCAAGAAGCCACAGCTTTGAGGGATGGAATTAACTGGGAAAACAAAGAAAGAACCTTTGAAATTAACAGCAGTCTGAACAAGGGAAAGAACAATGCCATATTCTTTACTCTACAGTGAATCTTCTATTTTAAAATGCTGTTCTGTCCTTTTTCCCTTTAGATTTTTTTATCTCTTATCCATTAACCTTTTTATTGGGCAATCCTTGGACATCAGAAGGATGTTTTATTGCAGAGAAGTGAGGCCTCAGCAGATGCAGCATGAAGAGCTTTGTCTCTTTATGCTTTGCTTACGTTAACAGCCGTGAAAGTCAAACTCCTGACCCACACAGAGGCAAAAATAAGTGACTTGTCTGCTTGTTTTGCTTGTTCCTTCTTCAGTTATTGTCAATTCATGAACATTTTGAGGAAGTCATGGAAAACAGGATTTTTCATACTTTTAACAAACAAAGAGGAGAACAGACCAACAGTTTCAAGTGGTTCATGGAAGGCACTCTTGATGAAGTTCTGAGCCTGCTCTATCAGGTGATTTTTTGCATATTGCCTTCCAAATGGAAGAGTTAACAGACCTTCAAGCACATTCTTCTTTAACATTTCAAGCCCCTGCCCACTCGGGGTTGCTGACAATAATGACAAACCCATCAGTAAATTTTGATGGTTGACACGTGGCTCTTTCTCAAATAAAGGGACTTATCTCAATTCATGCCTTCAAGTATCATACAGAACAATACTTTGACTATTATGGTAAACTATAATGAAAAAAAGGTGAATAAAGTGCTGCAAGATTATTAGTCTGCTTTCATGCAACTTCAGGGAGCTGCAGGAGTCAACATTTTCCCTAGACAGTTCCTCCAGGTCATATTTAAATAAGCAAACAGTTAAATCTGAGATTCTAAACTCCTCCAGTTTACAGTATCTCTAGGCAACTTCAGTCTCATATTAGGTTTTGAACTGGTCACAAGAACAGCAGCAATTATAATTGGTTTCATTTTGTTAAGTGGCCCTCATTCTCACCACAGGGCTGAATCATATTCCTATTTACTGAAAACGTTTCTTGACACACGCTGGTCTGCTATCAGCTCAATCCCACCTCTTAGTCAAACAGGCTGCAGCCAACAATGTCTAAGTTGCTCACCTAAAGCAAGTTATATTCAGCTTCCAGATGTGTAATTCCAAACAAATGGTAATAAATGATATAGCAATATAGTTTCGGACAAGATTAAAAAAAAAGTAAATTGCTTTTTTATACTCTATTTCAGCTTGATATATCAAACCCTAGGCAAACTAAGTATAGTCAAATTGCCTGTTTGTTTTTTAAAAAATTCTGCCTTACATTTATTACAGGGAAGTTCCAAGGCTGTGACAGGCAGCTCTGTGGTGTGACAAAGACAAAATGGGAATGTAAAGCAGGTGGGATGGTGCACAGAACAAATTCTGTGTCTGCAATTCTACTGTCAGGAAGACAAATCTCTCACATCACTTAGAGCAATATAAAGCTGTTAAGTATGAGTTCAAACTATATATCCTATTAAATGCAAACATTTCCACCTGCACTCTATCCTGCTGCAGCCCTTTCTCTTGCTCCTATTTAATTTTCAAATACTGCTCTAAAACGTATCAATATTTGGACCTTAATAATGTGATCTTTGGGCAGAGAAGATCATGACTTTCTAGGTTTCTGTTAGGCTTTCTGACAGCAAATCTCTGGTTGAACAGGTGAAAAAATCCCCAGAAAAACATGAAGTTCTTACCAATTACAGAGAATTAGCTGCACACTAAGCCACTTGCAGAGTGAGATCATTGTTTTGTCAGTGAGGTGCAGTGTCCATCACCCTCGCTGCAAAAGCGTGAACTCCTCATCTCCCATTACCCAAAGTATCAGCAGGAATGTCTGCAGACATGGAAATGCTGGTAGATGTTTTCCTCAAGTCTACATCTGCAGCCACACAATCATAAGGAAGATTTCAAAACTCCCAAGGAACAAGCTCAGATTTGCAGCTGATTCACTGTATGTATATTTAAATCAAGTACTTCAAAAATAGCAGAACACCAACACCAGACAGCGACATCTCCTACAACATGACTGTGTTATGGATTTGTGGTCAAAGGCCCAAGCACATCTTGAAGTATTTTAAGTCTGTTGTCCCCTTCTCCATATCTCTTGGAAAACTCACTCCAGGGCAGCATGATTTGGCTACACTTTTGCAGTAACTTTGGCCTAATTCATCCCCACCTAATGAATTCTTTGATTACTCAGGTCTGCTTTATTTTAATTTCTTGGTTTTATTCAATATCCACATTTCTCCACCTGCCACAATCCATTTCACATTAATTAGAGAGTTCTCAAGCTACCTTGCTTCAAATGCAGCATTTCTATTCTTGTACATACTGGTAATTTTGGTTTCCCCGGGAAGTCTTGTGGCAGTTTTTACACGGTGATAGGACAAGGCTGAAGTATTTGAAATGCAAGAGGAAAAATTTAGATCACATGTTAGGAAGAAATTCTTTACTGTGTAGGTGGTGAGGCTCTGGCACAGGTTACCCAGACAGAAGTTGGGATTGATCATTCCCTTTGCCAAAACTGTTACTGATTTTGCATTATCATCTCATCTGTGGCATATTTTTAGGCAGGTCAAGCTCTCTGCCTTTGGTATTTTCTTTTTGAACCACTCCTACACTTTCCACAAACAGAAACTTGAACTTCAAACTATTTTTAAGTATGTTTTTCCAAGGACTTATCTTAAGACAGAGATGCTTAAGAGGGTATTTTCATCCAGCCACCTTGTCTCTCATAATCCTTAGTTTAGGCACATTTGTTTACAAGGTATTTAAGTTAAAGGAAACTTTTTAAACAAAGGAGAAAATAAACATAACTTGTAGCAAGATATCCTACTTTAGCTACTTCAGATACATCTTTGAGTGACAGGGCAAGATTCCAAAACACTGCCGAACAAGTTCCTTGTTTCCTTGTGAGAACATGAGAGAGCGCAAACCGAATTTCAACTCAAAACACCAGCTTTCCCCAAAGACTACTACTTTAAGGATTTTGAACTATATCCATTTAAATAGTATATGTCTCTCACTAATTTTTTGTTGCTGACTTAAGACACAAACAGTAACCAAGCTCCAAAGTATGACTCCAGGATTTACTCACTGCCATTGTGCTTGCAAAAATGTCAGATGGGTTTCTTGGCACCGCATGACAGAGCTGTCATGTAATTTCACTGCAGCTTGGAAATGAATAAAAAATAATAATACAAAACCAAATGTTTAGGATTATATGCAACATGAAATTCCTTTGGGACGTGTTGCCTGAAAGCATCGTCTACCCAGTGCCCTTAAGTGACTCATAGCTAAGGGTCAGGAAAACAAACCTATCCTTATTTTTGGTGCATCATTAAAAAAAAAAAAATCAAACAGAAAAACCCCTCCCAAAACCAAAAAGAACCACTAACAAACAAAACCCCATCAGCTTCAGCAGACGTAAAGGCAGCAGCATGAGCCAGAACACAGATCATACATTTCAGAGCTCTTAAAGAGAGGATTCTGTTCTTTGACTGCCTGCAACTCCTCTTCTCTGGAAGAGAGGGCAGGATGTTAAAATCAAGGCAAGGTGGCCAATGGTATCAAGATCAAATAGAAACAGCCTTTGCTGTCAGGCATTTCAATCAAAGGGCTGAATAACCAAGAAATAGTAAACAAAAGCAAAAATTAAAATGAACAGGAGGCTTTGGTAGTCTGGGGACTGAGGAAGAAATAAAGCAATCAAGCAAAGCCAAATAAGAAGCCATTAAATCCAATTACAACCAGAAACAAAACAGTTCCATACAATTAATGTTCCTACTTCACATATCCAATTACGTCTTTTAACTTAATGTAGCCCAAATCTTATTTTTGGATGTAGGCTCCATGTGTTCTGGGTCTACTGATAAATTTATCAGACAGGTGGAAGAATATTCTATGTGGTTGCTTTGCAATTAAGCAAGTGGACCTTTCAACTTGCCATGTTTTGTTTGGGTTTTTTTTTAATGGAGATGATAATATAAAAAATTTCATTTCTGTAAATCTCATCATATTTGAATTCTGGACATACTTTATCACCATGAGAGATTTTCATGGTGGTCCAGCTACCAGGATCCATTATTTCCCTAGTCAGTGTGCTGAGGTAATTATCTTTATCAAGACTTCCCCAGTCACACATGGCATCTGTTTAAATGAGGAGATTCATATAACCCTGTTCCTGAGGAGCAACACAGCCAAGTTATCAGATGGCAAAGACTCTTCCAATATCCTTGAAATATATTTTATACGGATGTGAAAATTTTATTTCTAAACCTGTCAACTATTTATAACTACATACAGGTATAAATAAAGATGCTTCAAGAAGAACAAACTTAAACACCAACGGGTTTGCATGATAATAACACTGCAATGGGCAGTGAATGTAGGGGCCACACTAAGTCACTGGAGTGCTTTCAGTCCACATATTCCATTTACTCAACTCTAAAGAATAGGCATATTCTCCCTTTACTGAAAAAACACTTCAAGGAAAGTGAGGTGCTTTCATCTCAACGAAAAGAAAAACAGGATGTGCCCCTATACACAAACACATAGGGCAAAACAAGGACTCAGTAAATGAACAGAGCTTGTTGTGGAACACTCAAGAGGCCAAGCCAACAATTTCCAAGGTTATCTCTGTCACAAAAGACATCCTCATTTCTTTGAAACCAATTGCCAGTAAAATCCAATTGCCAGTAAAATCAAGCACAATTACTGGCAAGCCTGTTCAGAGGCAGGCTTTGAAGGCAAGCCCAACAGCAGAGAAGATATGAAACTAAGATTCGATTGCTTACATTCCAGTCTTTTGTGAGACTGATCTTTAAACAAGAAAAAAAAAATCTCCAGTATTTTCTGCTCACTTCTTTGATATTTAACAATATTTGCAGATTTGTTTTGCAGTTCTGTGAGGTTTCTCCCTCCAGCCCCAAGGAACACAGCTATTTCAAGTGCAATGCATCAATTCTCTTAGACACAAGAAATTCTTGTCACCTCATAGCATAAGCATTAATGGTGCCCTTAGAATTTGCTTTTCATCCCAGGTTTGCCCAGCCCTGCTAAATTAACGTAGGTCAGCAGATGTGTGAGGCTGGACTAGAACAGATTTTCAGGTCACTTCTCTGAAGCCTTTTCAGTAGCCCTGGATCCTTTCACATGCCCCAGGCCGCACTTTCCCTGCTGATGGTGCCAAGCAGCTCTGGAACATTCCTGAAGAATATTACCTGGGAGAAACTGCCTGACTTCTGCCATGGGGACATCCGCAGAGAAGTTCAGCAATGGAGAGGCCATCATGAAATTAATACACTTTGCATCTTCCTCACCCCAGAATAAGGTTCTCCAATAAATAACTTGCCCACTTGTCTGATCACAAGTCTCAGCACATTACTGTAACTTCTGATGATTGCCAGGCTTTTGAGATTGTCTTGATGTGAATCAACAAACACTAAATTGAAATATTAAGGTATTAAGGGGGTGGGGGAAAGAGCAGTAAGGAAAATCCACACTAGGGTAGAATATCAACATTCTTTCTCATGACTGGCCCTCTGAAGCATTTCAAGTTTTGTTTTTCAGCTAATCCTCCTGCAGAAAGCCAGATTTAAGTTTGTGAAGATGTGTCCACACTGCTCGACTCCATGAGTTATACCAAAATCTATTTAGAGACTTTAAATATGCAGAGGGGAGCAGAGACACCACAGCAGTATCATTTGGAACGGTTCAAATACAAGAAAATCATTTGCATAGTGACAGGTTACTGCACAGACTCTTTGCAGTTTCTAAAAATGCATCTTTTGGATACTACTAAGAAATCCTACAGCTAAGAAAAAAACACCTGTAGAACCAGGGTTTAATAAGAGTTGCCCCTATTTAATGCTACTGTTTCAGACAACAGCCCTAAAAGCTCTGGAACAGCCAGAAGACACCACTGTGCTGTTTGACCTTTATGCTTCAACAGCCCTTTGAAAGACACACAGCTGATTGAACCAGAAGACCCTAAGTAAAAAACCCCATAATCTTCCAGTCCTGAACATGTTACTTCTTAGTGAAATTTTCCATTCTTGATCACAGTCCAAGGAAACACTTTACGCAGAGTTTGAGAAAAATACCTTCTTCCCCATGATTAAAAATAGTTCAACTTAGTTTCCACTGGGTGTGTTTTAGAAAATATCTTGCTCTTAATTATCTCTCCAGTAAAGCTTGCACAAGAGCTAGGGACTAAAACATAACTATATCTGCTTTCTCTTAAATATGAAACAGCTCTGAATTGTAGCCCACTGTGGTTCACAATACATATTTGCATCTATTTTATGTAGAATGTAAATGACAGTGTAACAGTAATTCAAAAAATGCTTAGAAAATCTTCATGCTGCAACATTAGTGATATGGATTTAACTCCACAAAAACTCAGACATAAATTAACTTATTTTCATGCTAAATTATTGGAGTTCTTAAATGATCAGAGTTCTGTTAGTTCTGTTTTGTTGTAGCTAACTGCTTCAGTTACTATCTAACTCCCTAGGCAAAAAAGGCAATAAAAATGGAGAAGAGTTTTTGAGTGTGGCCAAATTAAAAACCTAAATTCATGCCAGAACACTGTTTTGTTACAATTTGTCTCAATCTGGAAAACTAAAATATTTCCTACTGAGAATCCAAAAATGGCACAGCCACACTCACTTCTATTTCCAAAAAGATTTATAGACTGATTAGTTTTCATCAAGTAAAGAATAATGATAAAATAATTGGAGTTAGTTACTTCTCTTCTCCCCAAAATAAAAGTCCTCTCCACACTTCTAAGTTCTGTGCTCTGCATCACAAATTTACCAAAAAAATGGCATCAGGCTAACAAACCACAACTTGCTCAGAATACCCTCCACTTCCAACTTATTGCTAATTTTACTTTGGTGCATGGGAAGTGGCTCTAATCTCCAAAACTCCTTTTCATATATACATATAACCACTAACACTGATTGTTGTTACATTTTGATTACAGTGTGATGAAACAAACCAAACAAAAAAGATACTGGAATTAACTTCCTGTGTTGCAAGAGGGAAAAAATTAAACAACAAAACCCAATAAACAGGAAAGAATCCTGACCACAAAAACCATGAGAGATCGTCTGCAAGAGCTCAGACTGAGGGCTAAGGAACTACAGATAGCTGGGGAAAACAATGGTGCAACTGTACCAGAAGAGGAGCAGGAGGAATTTGAACAGCAGGCCATTATTTATGAAAAAGAGCCCATAACTGAAAGGCACTTGCATGAAATCCAGAAGCTCCAGAATGAAATTAATAATCTGGTGGAAGAAGTCAATAAATTCAGCCAACAACAAAAAAGCCTCGTGTCTTCGATGAGGAGATTCAGCGTCCTCAAGAAGGAATCTAACATAGCAAGGGAAATCAAAGTCCAAGCAGAGCACGTACGCAAGTGTTTGGATGAGCTGTCAAAGACAGTGAGGAGAGCTGAAAACGAGCAGGGGCCAGCCCGAGCCACGGTGAGGATCCTGGCAGCCCAGCACGCCTTCCTGTCCCACCGCTACCTGCAGGCCATGCTCTCCTACAACCAGGCCATCACCGCCAAGCAGGACAAGTGCAGGACCTTCATCCTCCGCCAGCTCGAGGTAGCTGGGAAAGAGGTGTCTGAGGAGGAAGTCAATGACATGCTCCAGCAAGGAAAATGGGAGATTTTCAATGAAAATCTACTCACTGAAGTCAAGATCACTAAAGCTCAGCTGTCAGAGATTGAGCAGAGACACAAAGAGCTGATCAATTTGGAGAACCAGATCAAAGACGTGAAAGAACTCTTTATCCAGATCTCAGTTCTAGTGGAGGAGCAAGGGGAGATGATCAACAACATAGAAATCTGCATGAACAACACTCAAGAATATACTCAAGTATCCAAAGAAAAGTTTGGGCTTGCAGTCAGGTATAAAAAAAAAAACCCTTGCAAAGCAATTTGCTGCTGGTGCTGTCCGTGCTGCAGATGACACAAGAAATGAACTGACTGAAATATCAACAGTTCCTCCACACCAAACTGATCTGGGAAACCACTCATGGGATCCCTCAACTGCTTCACTTTTCTTCCCATTTTCCCTTCGGCAGAGCTCTCAGGGAAAAACTGCATCCGTTTTTCAAAACGGAATAAAGAATTTTATGGTTTTCACAAAAACACACGAACTATAGGTTAAGATCAAAGGATAAAAGTGACACTTCTCAGTTCTTTTGAACTTCTTCAAAGTTTAGAAGTTCTAAAGTTTAGTTTGGTTCTTCAAACTAAAACAGTGTGGCAACAAACTCCCTGTGCTGTTGGGAAGCATTGAAAATACTGTTAATCTCAAAGACAGTATTCATAAAAGTGTTTTATTTACTTTTCACAAAATAATAAGAAGTATTTTTAATTGCCTTGTGGTTTTTTAGCATTTATATTTACTTGCTCTAATTCTAAGTGGGTTTTTTTCCCCAGGAATCTGAAACTCTACAAAACAAGTCCACACATAAAGCAGACACCATTAGCAACAATCCAGAATGGGATGCATAAACAAAACAAGAGGTCAGAAAACTCATCAGGAATGTTTCAATACTACTTCTACAGGAAAAGTTCATCAACTTTTCATAAACTGACACAGAGATATTTATATTATTCAGCTCCACAGGCAGAGCCCTACCAGGATAGGGGAATGATCCTTAATTACACACTCACAAGGCACATTCTTAATGCTGCCTATCCTACCTAAATACACAGTCACATCTGCAGTCTCACTTTTGCTAGCATAAAAATTAACAAAAAAATAGAATAAAAAAGAAAACTCCATCCTTACACCCTCTACTCCTCCTCCATAATCTAGAACCAGAGAATGATTTAGGTTGGAAGAAGCCTCCTGTAACTCCTTTTGGAACTGAGTGAGAAATAGCTCTCCATGCAATTTAACAGACAATAGCAATGTAACTGAGACAAAAAAGTTATTTCCAAAAAAGAAACAAAAAAAATATTCCACACTAAAACCAAACAGCAAACCAGAAATGTATTCCTGAACTGCTTTGTGCTGTGCAAAGACACAATCAATACCACTTTACTTACATAGTCAGAAAAGGCAGAACAAACTGCACTGCAATTCAGCAAGACACTAAGTGAACTGGGTATTTTCAGCTGCATGTAGTGGGGAAAAAAATTAATCTACTACCAAAGTCATTTTCACACTGTGATATTTAGAAGTAGTTGGATTCCTTCTATCTCAGATTAAAACTGCAACTGAAATTAACTGATATCAAAATACAATCAAAGGCCTGAATCTTAAAGTAAAAATATTATTTACCCAGTAGCAACAAAAAATAAACATAGATGATGACACCACTGAAACTATTTAATTAAATACTCCCCCCTTAACTGCATATATTAAAAATACCTTTAAGTTCCAAGGGCAGAGTAGAAATCAGCCAATAAACAAGAGCTGTACTTTCTGTCATGGAATAAAACTCAAGTTTTCAAAATCCAAGTTTTAATACTTAAGCAAACAGCTGCCTGAGTAAGTCATCTCCAGCTGTAAACTGGTTAGATACAGGCAAAACAGATAAAACACACTGGAGAACTGGGAAGTGAGAAACACTTGTAGAAACCTTTTCCTTGATAGGGGTTACAATTAACTGAAAATAAACAGTATGAAATAATAGTATGAACTACAGTTTACACTGAATTTGACACTGAGCATTCAAAATTATTAGCAGCAGCAATTTTGCAGTAATCACTGAAGTAACTTTCCAGTGTTACCAGCAGTTACATAAATATGCAGAAAACCAAACAAATTAAAGCCCAGCTGCAAGTGTTCTATGAAGAAAAGTGAAACATTAATAGCTATAATCCCTTATCACCAAAATTACAGGTAGAAAGTAGCTTTCTCCTAACAAAATACCTTCCCCAAAATTTCCTTGGTTATAGAATATCAGTCACAGCACATGGACTCGCATTTCCCATTGCATGTGCTCCATGTTAACTTTTAAAAAAAACAAAATCAAAACAAAGACTCAAAACAAACACAACTAATCCCAAACAAAACCAGCATTTATTTGCCTGCATAATATGTCTGTGTGCTCCTTTATGATAAAGGAAAGGACAAAAATAATCCCAAAGTAAAGAAAATTTAAACTTGCATACCTATGTAAGTCCTGGATACTGCCAGAAGAATTTACCCATAAACATAAATTAGGTGATAACACTGAACAGTAAAAAAACCCAAATGACAAATTTAACATCTCTAAGCAATTTATACCAGGAGACAGCAAAAGACAATACTATCAACACTTGAGGAAAATTGTCTTAAAATGATTCTGTGGGCAGAATCCATGGGTAGCAATAAATAACAATGTGGGAGAGCAGCAATTAAATTTGTAGAAAATATCACACTGAACATCAGATTTCTCATATTCCCAGATTTCCATAAGACAGAGTATTTAACACCAATTTTATGTGCAATTCAGCCTATTCTGCACATATTAAAATGCACCAATGTAAAATGCAGCAATGTATTAGGGAACTTATTGCTACATGGGTAGCAAGTATCTCATTATTAAAAAAACACAACAAAACCAAAAAACCCACAAACAAAATCTGAACATTAAAATTAATATAATATTTTAAAAGGCTAACTTTCAGCATAAATTTGGAAATCTGACAATACAGGAGAGGATTCTTAAGAGGTAGGCTCACACAGAGAGCATAAACCAAAGAACTACTGGAACCCTCCCCAGAACTGGGACCCTGCAAAAGCAAATTCTAATCAAAGGCTTGATGTTTAATCTAATAAAAAATAGTAACATCAACAAACTTGGTTTAGTCACCATGAGAGCAATTAATAAATACACTTTGCCTTCTGATCAGCTACTGATAGGGATCCAAAAGCAGTATCAAGATCCAGGGAAGTGAGCGAGTTCTCTGCAGGTCCAGTCAGACACTCAAACAAACTTCAATTATAGGATTAGAGCATAGAGATTTCTATCAAAAAAACCCCAACAAAACAAACCCAAACAAAACCAACCCAAATCCCCCCATAAAGTTGTAATTAATTTTTAAAAAACAGCACGGTTTTCTACTGCCACAGCTGCATTTTCAAAACACATTTGAGTTAAACTAAGTTGGCTTTATTGCCTTCTCTGTGCCAGTAACATTCAGAGCAATGAAAACCTGAAATCTAATCTATTTTCAACATAAACACCATTACTTTGCTGAATTACCCTCCACTTCATAAACACAATTAATCATGTCCAGCTTCCAACTAGCAGAGCATCACTTCTTCTTGAAAATGAGAGGCCTCTCCTCTTACCTGTACAGATTCCTTACGATAGCACAGGAATGTTGTGCAATTTATGCATTCTGGAGGACTTATGCTCACCAGACATAAAGATACTGACTTGATAAACCATTTTAAACTTTCAGAGTTTATTTTTCAACTTCAAAAGAGTATTTCTTATCAAATATTTTTGGTGTGGAATTTAATAAAGTGTGTTCTTTGCAATATTTTTGCAAACCCTATTAAACAGAGAAAAAGCACGTGTCCAATACAATTAAAGCAAGCCTCCTTTAAAGAGATTTTGCTGGTCATCTACCAGCAGCACCATGTGTTAAGTGAACAAGACATTTATTGCTGAGAGATCACACTATTACTGAGTATAATCAAACCATTTACCATTTAATTAATTAAGTAGCAACAATATTTTTACATCACGTTGTCATGCCAAACTTGCAAAGCCTTTTAACCTGGCATTGCAAGTAATATTAGAATTTCAAAGCCTTAAAAAATCCTACCTTGTTATTTTTCCATGGCTAATGAAAGAGGAGAGAAATAAACATCCCTGAGAAGGATTAAATAAAACATAAAACCATAAAATTAATTTCAATATTGGTTAGTGCTAAAGTTACAGCAGTGTTAGTTACCACAGAAATAGTTCTTTAGGTCTAAATTCACCCAAATTCAGATTATTTGAAGAACATTTATTACATTACTTACACTAACACAGGTTTTCCTGATATCTTAGGGCTTTTTAGAACCTCTATCATGGCTTGTTTTGTTTCTTCCATCCTTTCAATGTCACTGGAATCCACCACAAATATGACACCGTAGGACTCAGCATAATAATTCCTCCAGATATTCCGAATTCGTTTTCCACCTCCTAAATCATATATGGTGACTTCAAAGCGTCCCTGTTTAAGGTCAATTTTGGAAAACCCAACTGTGGGAGCCACATCTTCAGGAGACTCTGTCAAAGAAGAAGGACTTCAGTTTAAACAGGATTTTATAGTGGGATTTGTGTAGCAAAATTTGCATTTTAAAAACAGGGAGTGAAACCTCCCTGTTAAATATTGCTGACCATATTTTTGCTTACATGAAGGCTTCCCCTCTCCTCGGGGAATTTTAAATTGACTAGTCTCTCAGCTGGTTACTTTACATTAATTTAGATAGGAGCACTGGGGGAGTGGAAAGGGGGGAGAAAAGAAAGGGGCCCAAAAGGCAGATTTTAGTATTTCACATCACAGTTCCATTGCAGTGGTGGTGACTGTACCACATCTTCACTTCCACTCTCATTTCCATGGTACTAATCCAACTTTGAGAAGGAAAACAACCACAACAGTTAATGCACTATGACCTAGGAACCCTTGCGCTCTGCTAAACTTATTCTTTTATCCTTCATGGTTGCCAAAACAACTTCAGAAGTTCATATCAAGGGCTGAGATGCAATGACTGAAACCATGTTCTTCTGAGATGCAAATTATTTGATTGCCTTTATTCAAGGCCAGGTTTTAGCCTTTGTTTGTTTGCTAATTTTTATTTGCTGTTTTTTTCTAAATTTCTATGCAATACGCTAAAAAAACTATAGATTTCTATTTAATACTTTTTGGCTTGCTGTCTCCCTTTCCTGAGGGCAAAGAGAGCCTGGACTCACACCACTCTGCCTGCCCTGCAGGGCTCAGTGAGACAACTGGATCTCTGTTTTATGCAGCTGGGCAGCACAAGGCAAGAGAAACATGTCAAATTCAGCTTGTTGAGAGTCAAAAAAAAAAATGAAGGCCTGGCTAAAAGCACTGAGCTCTGAAGAGCAGTGCAGGAACTGAATCCCCACCAGCCTTCTGCTCCTACCCTTCAGACAGCCGAGATGGGCATTCAGGACATTCACGCCCTGGGGAACACTCAAAGAAATCAGAACTATCTTCTCCTTGAGTTTCCCTTTAGAAATACACAACTTTATCTCATTTCTTTTCCCCTGAAAAATAGGACTTTTAGAAATAACTGCATTGTTTTAGAATATTTAGAAATAATTGCATTCAGATGGTAAAGACAGTAAAGGTGATTTTCAAATAGAACGGAAGGCTAAATAATGAAACACTCCTGTTTTCAGGGCAAAGATGGAGGATAGGAGAGAATACTCATCATTTTATTTGTGCTTTAGCGAGTCTCTCAACTTACATAACACAAGTAAACAAACTCGAGGTGGAGTCTCTAAGTCTGCCAAAACACTACTAAGTAAACTCTTGTTCTTGCACAAGATGAAAGTTATTTAGAAAGACAATCCCACAAGTGGAGGGGGAAAAAAATACAAAATTTTTTTTTTCATAAGCACAAGCTTGATCTCAAATTACATCCTGCTTGCATGAGACAGGGCAAAGTACCCTTCAAAATCGAGTGGTCTCTTAGTGGCTGTTTTATTTATCATCATTTTCTCATTATAAATAATAATAAAAAATATGTAACACTATAACCATCCTTAATGTTATACACACCAATTTCCTTCTTTCAAACGTTTTCTGCTTATATATACTTAGTTACAACACTGATTTTTATACGAAGTTTACTGCTGTACGCAAATTACTGGAATGGTCACCTGAAAGCAACATCAGCACACGCACACAAGAAAAAAAGAGAAAAAAAATCAAGTCCACGGATTGTATTGTCCATTGTAATGTTTGTATTAAGACGTGATATTTGGATGGTACAACCAACGTTGTCTTTCAACAATATGGGAGGGAGAGATATATTAAGAGATGAAGCAATATTTTCAGATTTAAATGACTGAAAATTAGGGATGATACTCTCAGTGCTCCATTTGGATGACAAACCAATCACTTACCTCCTTGAATTCCTCGGACTGTAGCAGTTTTCCCAGCATTATCAAGACCCACCATTATTAGTGTCACCTTCCTCCAAAAGGAGAAAAAAAATACAAAGATATTTAATTTTTTTCCTTTACCTACACATAATTTATTCTATTTTTTAAACATATGCACAGCAAATTTACAACCAAATACCAGCAAAAAAAGATATCAAAATACCAAGGCACTGTTACTAGTGTGTGTCTGGTGTTTAATATGTCCAATCATCTGATGAAACAGAACAGCAGAACAAGGTATAAAATGAAAAGTCTCAAACCATGGTCTAAGTTTCACATGAGGCAATGATTCTCGTTTCAACTGCTACTTGCCTGCTGCAATTTAATTTCACAGTACTTTAAATTTTATTTGGTGTGGTCATGGTCCCTTTAACAATTTCTGTAATTGCAGTTCCACTACCCTGTATTTTTATCATCTCTCTGCCTCAAAGTTTTTCCTGTATTAGAGAATTATTTCTGTCTCCATCAGCGTGTCTGAACAACACACACTTGTGTAGACAACACTAGATGCTGGAAATATGTGGGACTTACCATGCCTTTGTTTCTAGACTGTTAATGTGCAAACTTGTGGTGCTAAGAATGCACATTCTATTAGCAAACTGGTATACAGGTTAATATTTTTACTAGGAGAGGATTTTAAAAGCCCCAGGAAAACCATATTTATTTGTGTATAGCCCAGTTCTTCCTCCTATTCACAAAGACTCACTGGTCAAATCAATTTGCTCAATTTTATGCCTCTCTAAGTGATAGAATTCTAAAAAACATTGTTATTTGCATACTTGAAACTGTAATAGTATTAAACATGAAGTATAATTTATACAAGTTCTTTCAGAAGAACAAGAAACCTCTGAGAAAAGAATCCCAAAAATAAAAAAATTGTACTTTAGAACCTCAAAATGCAGAAACTGGAAGAGTAAGGCAAAAACCAACCAAACTTTACCCTGAGCAGCTTAGAAGCTTTCTGTGATGGAGTGACCAGAGCAGTGGACAAAGGAAGGATTACAGATATCATCTATCTGGACTTGTGTCCACACTGGAGAGATGGGCTTAGTGGATGGACAGGTAGGTGGGTAAGTCACAGCCAGAGGGTAGTGGTGACACCAGGGCCCCTCAGAGGTTCATACTGGGACCAGTGTGGTTTAATGTCCTCACTAATGAGACAGAAAACGTGCTGAGGGCATCCTCAGCAGGTTTGCAGGTGAGGGGTGAGGCTGACACACCTGAAGGATGGGGAGCCTTCCAGAGGGAACTGGACAAGCTCAAGAAGTGGCCCATGGAATATCAGGAGGTTCAGTAAGACCAAGTACAAGGTGCTGCACCTGTGTCGGGGTATGAGCAGCTGGAGAAGAGCCCTGGGGAGAAAGAACTTGGGGGTGCTGGTGGGTGAGAGGCTGGACATGATCAAATATGGAACAATGAATGAAACACACGTGAAAGACAGTTTGGGAAGGTGAGAAATGTAAAACACTTTGCCACGTTTACCTGACAGGTTCCCTCCACCGTTTTAGCCAGTTGCAGCAATTGGCCATTAGATTGAACATCCCTCCTCACCAGCCATCCAGAGCCACCAAAGCTACAGGAATAATGTGGGCAGGCCAGAGCAACCCAAGGAGACTGGCAGAGAGACTTTAGAGCCAAGGTCTCGTCTTGTCACTCCTAGAAAGAAAAAAAAAGGGGGAAAAATAGTTAGGCACTCCGTACAAAGAGGGCAGCAGCCTGGCTGTTCAGTGTGTTGTGTTCAGTCTCATTATCTTTCCCTTTTCCATCCTCTCACACTTCTTCCACCCCCCCCTTTACAGATCTGGGCAGCCACCACACACTATTTATCCCAAATAATCATGCCAGGCCACGGCACAGAAGGAAACTTGCAAGTCAGAGGAGCAAGACACATCCAGCTACAAGATTTCAGGGCTTGTCTCAGCAACAGCTCCCACAGCCCTGCTGATTGACAGAGAATAAGGAGCAATTTCAAGCATGAGTAAGACTTACAAGAACATAACAGGATAAGGCATTAAAAGCAAACAAAGAACATCCCTACCTGCTAAGTGTGTTCATTTAACTGCCAATTTCTTTTACACAAAAAAGATCCCACAGCAAGGGAACTGTGGCTCTCTAGTGAGTATTTTGAGGAAGTGGCAATGATATCTAGTAATTGTCACTAAATTAAATAGGAGCACCAAGTACTTCCATCATTCCAAAACCCCACATTGCATGCTACAAGCAGAAAGAAACAGAAACATTCCTCTTTTTGAGAATTACCACAGCAGATCTCCTAAAGCTTTTATCTCAAAATTCTCTTCATAGTTTAAATTATAACTAACCTCAAACTAAGGCAATTTTAAATGACACCAAAAAGTGAATAATTAAATATTATAACAGTCCTAATAAACTGTGATGGCTTAGATAATTTATACAGGCAGGAACTGAACTCCTGATCTTATGAAGCTCATTTTCAAGGATGCCTTTGCATGGATCTGCTGTCGTTCAGTGTCAGAAACAGATCAGGTTTCATCCAAAGCAGAGAAAATAGATCCTGTTTAAACATTTATATTCCATTATCCACAAGAACCTGAGCTGTTCTACAGGAGAGCTGAGTGGATGAAGAGTAGAGAAGTTCCTAAAAGGAGCAAGATGATTACAACTGTTACAAGTACTAAAATCAAACTCTGAAGAATACCAAATCATTTTAAAAAATAAAAAAAAAGCCCACATGCAGTGAGCTGTGGTGCCTCAGCCCACGAGAAACTCTGAACAAGGCTCACTTTGAGAACAGAGCTACACAAAAGCAAAATGTAACAGCTCGGTGAACAAAAGGTGCCATTGTCATTTTGTCAAATGACAAAAATGTAACATTTTCAGTGCCTGAGCATCCCCACAGAACAATTCCCATCCCATTATATACAGACTATCTATGCAAACCATCACAAAATTGCTCCTGAGCCTACATACTGCCCAGAGCCTTGAGATGGGATTCATGAGATGAAGAGAACTTATTCAAGAGTGAAAACCAAAGAGCAACTATGGCCTAGCACAAAGACTTTGTTTAAATACAAAACCCTAAAAGGGGGAGCGTAGGAATTGAGAAATTAGATAAAAATTTTCAGAAACAAGCCACTCTAAGAGGAAAGGACACTGAACACTGCTGAAAATATTACAGTAGGGAGGCAAATCCCATCCTGATACGCCAGTTGGGAGAGACTTGATCCCTGGAATATGTACGGAACATGTGGCAGGTATTTTATAGGCTGCACTAGTAACATCCCAAACCTGTTCCAGGTTGCTGAGGTCAAACGAAACCAACAAGCCCAGAAACTAATCAAACTTAGCACTGAAGCCTCCACACCATTTAGCAGAGTACATTTAGTACACCACCTTCAGCAGAGCCTTTTACAATAAAGAATTTATTTCAGTCACGGCAAGCTTCCACGTTCTTGGAAACACAGCTAAACAAATCATTTAGAGCTGACCCTCCTCACACAGTTTAATTTTTTTACTTCTTGCTGTAATATTCCTTGTTTGAATGTCAATTATAAGGGCACTTTACTGTGTTATGTTTTGAACAGCAAAACAAGTGGCCGAGCAGCAAAGCAGGTATATACAGCAAAATTTGCGAACACCATCCCCTCTGCCAAAATTGTAGTTGAGAGCTAAAGAAGGTGCAACAACTGTAACGCCCTGAAAGCCCGAAGCACTCAAATATTTGTGCGGAAAACCTTTAGGACCACCATAATTTCTGTAAACAGATGTTACTACAAGTCCAGCAGTTCAAGAGAGCACCTGCACTTTCCGGCCACGTCCCAAACCTTCCTCTCCCGTTTCCAAGAGAGCAGCAACTCCAAAACCCGGGCTTCGCTTTCCGCATGTGTCACTTGCTTATCTCTCCCACTCTGGAAGCACTTTTTTGTTTACAAGCCCAACGCTTTCCGTAAAATCCCCTCCGTGACGCGGAAGGAGACAGTCAGCCCTCAGG